>JANHZU010008739.1:140198-150661 GCA_032468055.1 Acrochordus granulatus | reverse complement strand
TTCACTCAGTTGATTGAAGATCTGACTTCACTTGAATCCGATGAGCAAATTTCCTATAGATGTAGAACTTGTATGGACAAGTATAATGAAATATGAGTTTATACTATACTATACTATATAATGCTATAAGTTAAAAAGGAATTATATATTATATGGGCTTATAATGCAATGTAATATAATAAAAAGATAGTCATATACATGTATCAGAAATAAATCTGGACTAATGTTTGTGTTAGACAAGTACACTGCACATAGAGTTGTAACTGTTATAATGAAATTATACTGTTTCTTTTTCTCCTATTTTTTCTTTTTAATAGCATTTTTAGGTGTTCTTTTTTCTTCTCTTTGACAACGTATGTATCACAATCCGTTATTCTTTGCGTTTTTTTTGTTATTAATTAAAAAGCAGTATAAACAAAATCCATAGGAAGTTGCTGCAAAAATTGAAGGCAAAAATAGGGATATGCTTATTTGTGAGATACATTAGCAACTCTGTTTGCTCTTCTGACTGAAATGGATTAGGAATAATAGATTGGAATCATGTCAGCGATGGATTTGGGAAAATAATAACATATGGAGAATAGAAATAGGCTGTTGCAGCATTCTGCAGGCTAGTGATTTTATTTCCAATTTCACTATTGTAACAATATGATATATTTTCAAGAAAGGAATATTCTATAAACTTTGTGCTGAAATGTCTATCAAGCCTTGGGAACACAGGAGAGGAAACAAGAGTGTTGCAAAAGAGAGATCTTAGCCCACAGGAGGGAGAAGCATGAGAAGGGGATTCTGCTACGGAGAAGCTGAGCTGGAGAATGGGTTTGACAAATGTTCAGCTGGCAAATAACAATCTTTTCAAAAGTCAATTAGTTCTTGTTTTCTGCATTTGTCTGTCTCAAAGGGCTTGGTACACACACAGGGGTTTTCAGGGTAAAACAGAAAAGGGGAATGTTAAAAGGGGAAAGCAGAGATATATAAATACTGACAGTAAATAAAATAGGCATGACATAATAACAATGTGGGTAATCCTTGTTTAGCAACCAGAGTTGGGACTGGCGACTCGATCAGTAAGCAAAGTGGTCACTAAATGAAGCTGTGATTGGGCTTTCGATCTTACTTCAGCTTTCCTTTGCTTTACAGACCTGTGAAGGTCATAAATGTGAGGATTGGTTGCAAAATTACTTACTCTCCACTGTAAACGGTTGCTAAACAAGGCAGTTATTTAAACAAGGATTATCTGTAGCAAAAAGTGTACAATGCTTGAAATAGTTTTACTGAAATAATTCCTGAAACAAGATAAACTAAGCAATAATTATGATGATGACATTTTCCATATAAGGTTGGCTTTACCATGTTTTTGTAGAACTATACAGAAAGTCCAGTTCTTTCTATCCTGGATTAAAACAAATAGTCAACTTAATCTTATGAGTGAAAATGTTTATAATGAAGTCATCAATAACTTGATCCATTTTTGGATAAATATTATTTTCCTTATTTGATTTTCAGAAGAGTATAATAACTGTCCAAAGGGAGAAAAAATAGATTTTTTTAAAAAAAATTGCCACACTAAAAGGTGTTTGCAAGATCACTTCAAAAAAGTTTAAACTATATTAGTATATTTCATATTTGCTTTTATTTCTTCTTAAATAAACTTCTTATGCAAGAGCAAACTATTTTTTCTTAGGAGAGAAATAATTTAAATACAAGTTGATTATTGTTCTAATATTTAATAGGATACTTTTATGAGCCTTTTATTCTGAAATTTTATTATGCTTGTAATAGAAGAGAAGTAGTTTGATAAATGAGCAAAAGCATACATGACCTGTAGCAAGATATCAAGCATAATCCAACTTGAATGGAATGGAATTACTATTAGCAATATTTTTCACACAATTAAATAGTGTAAAGTTTATTTTGGATTGTAACCAGAGTTGGAGGACTGCTCCCTCCTTCCTAGAATGCCTGAACAGGGATTTGGAAGACAGTATTTATGCAATTGCCAACTTATATATAAATAATGTCTTCTACTCATATTGATAGACATCTTCCCCCCCTCAGCCTGAAACCTTTGAGATGTGTTGGACTTCAGACATTATGTTGGGAAAATTAAAAATGCTTGAGCTGTGAAGCTGAATCTGCTGATGTAATATCAACACTGAAAAGTTGCTTTTGAGTTAGTCGCAGTATATATAGGGCTACAAATCTGGGCTGCAAAAACCAAGACAACTACAAGTTCATCATCAAAGAAATCCGAAGACTAGCTTCTTGCTGCCATTTTGTAATTATCTAGATTTTTGCAGCCCAGATTTTGTAGTCCTAAGTATAAAGGTAATTTAATTATATGCAAAGAAAAGGCAACTCTTGTTACCTTTTAAATGTATTTATTGAAATTCATTTCTTGTGATTGTTGATATAGATGGTTCTCTCTCATATGAAAATACATGCCTCTGAGAAAGTGTTTTCCACACACATATCCTTAACATGCATTTCTAGATTGGTAATTTTAACATTATGTGTACGATTAAATATAATAATTAAAGTAATATAATTTCCCTTGAATAATTTAAGATTCTTCATCGTATACTAAGAAATACCCAAATCACTTCCTTGACTGTATTAGGTGTTTTCATTTAAAAGGATATACCTGAATAACAGAATTAATCACTATTTATAACTATAGAAATAAGCCAATATTGGCTGTGAAATTTCAATCTGAAATAAAGCAGAACTTATTAATGCTTGTTCTGACATAAGGAAAGGAACCATGTATGAATATCAGATAGACTTTCAAAGGGACAAGCGAGCAGTTGATATGTTCCAAAGTTACAAAGCTTTAATTATCTTTGCATGAATTTGGAACCAACTAAAACATTTTTCAATAAAAAAATGTTTAAACATTGTGAAAACAATTTTTTTCTTGAAAACAATAAATTTTTCTTCACAAATTCTAGAAAATAATGAAAACTGAACAGAATGAGACTAAAAACCTTTCCTATTTTCAACATTTCTATTTTCCTATAGGTTCAACATCCCCATGAAATTTGCTTAGACACATAAACCTCTGTACAGCTTCACTTTAGATGTGAGAATTTGTGCTTCCTTTACTTTCAATTAATTGCCAGTTGTTTTCTTTTAAAACGAATATACGTAATACTTTATTGTGCATATCCAAAAGGCAGGAGAAGCTCCCCATATTGGTTGGGGAATTCTGGTAATTGAAGTCCACATATAGTATCTCAAAGTTGCCACGGCTGAGAAAGTTTCTGAGTACCAGATGATAACAAAAGCTCTTATTATCTTGTTTCTCTTTCACAGGGTGAAGTGAAGGAATAGTTTCCCAGCTGAACTACTATGAGGTCAGAAGCCTTGCTGCTATATTTCACACTGCTACACTTTGCTGGGGCTGATTTCCCAGAAGATCCTGAGCCAATCAGTATTTCGCATGGCAACTGTAAGTATGAAAGGCAGGGAAATTGCAGGAATATTTTCTCCCTGTCCCTTCCTAGTCCCGGGTCATAGTTTCTTGCAGAGCAAGATTAAGGGCTGCGAGCTTTAGCTGGGCAAATACAATGTCCTCTCCTCTGCATCCTCTTAAAGCAACCAGATTCATATTCCCCATTGCAAGCTTACCTGTTTGTTGGTACAATTCACAAAACCACTGTGTTTAGGGCCATGTAGAACTTTTACTTATCATTTGTGTCTCAAAACCTAGTTCTTATTCAGTCTCATGTCACTCTTCCTGAGAATGTTAAACTTTCAGTCACACCTTTTTCTTGAAAAATATTAGGCAACATTTCTTTTGTAACCAAAATAAGAGGGCCAAAACAAAAGCGCTTCATTCCCTGAAACAACAGGAATTGAGCTTCGCTGTTGATCCAAACCAGTACAGTTCTGAACAGGAGGTTCAGAACTGAGTGATTATTTATTTAATTCACTTGCTATCCGGTTCTTATTTATTTATCCACACATATTTAGCAATAAACCTAGCACTTGTTTAGTCTTTGTAATTTTCATATAAAACAGAACAAAGAAAATAGTTTCCACTTGAGCCATTGTGAAAGTGGTTGTTTGCCCAGAAGGTTAGTACACCATTCTGTTCCCTATAGTGTATCAAAGAAAAGTCATTTATGATGTCTAGCTTTAAAAAAGTAGAAAAGATTAATGTAGAATTGCACTGTCACAAGGACTACAAATTAAGTACCTCCTCCTTAAATGCTACAAGTTAAATACTTAGGAAGTACAGTGAAGAATTTCTAAGTATTTAATAGTTCATAGTAATTAATGGGGATGTTCTTCAGTTAAATAAAATAATAAATGAAGGGTCAAAATGTTTTTTACTTCGACAGAAATACAGAAGAAGTCGCAGTTAGATATTAGATTTTTTCTTTTTGAAGAAATAATCTTTAATTGACCTTTAAAGACACAGCAGGCGCACCAAACTAGAATGTCAAGCTTTGAGATTGAAGGGTTATTTGGTGCAAGCTGTAAAATTGAAGAGTGAATTTTAGAGATGTGGTGCTAGAACTCAGAAGTGAAAGGGCTTAGTTGAAGTTTCTAGTTTAGTTTATAAAAGGAATGACAGAAACAGTGTTCTGTATTTGATGTTCTGTACCTTAAGTTTCAGTAATTGAAATAAATGTAGAAATAATATATAATTGGAATTTGGCTTATTTCCTGGATTTATGTCTGCTTAAGATATTTTCATTTGATTTATATGATGGGAAATAATCATATTTATTAATGTAAATAAGTTTTGAAAAAAATATTATTCCAGATATTATTATTTGAATAATAAATTAATAATATAAAAATATTATTCCAAAATAAGTTTTGAAAAAAACATTTATTGTATTCCTGACCACATTGTCTGCATGTTCAAAAATTTACATGTTATGCTGGGTAACAAAACTGATTTATGTCAATAACTAGGTATGTGGTATAGCTGATTGCTATCTTCGGGCATGGTGCATCTTAAATCAAATGTATTTACTTCTCAGGACAGTGATCACCTTTACCAAGCAAGGGAAGGAATGAGCACAGTCATTTCATTTAATCCTAATTTGAGACACGCAATCCATACAGAAGTCTGAGGAGTTGTATTTTAAATTAAGAAAATTAACTCTCTTAAAGTACCTGCATACACCTTTCACTCAAATTCTAGACATAAACATTTCATTGAACTTTAACCAGCATTATACCAAGTCAAATCCTAAAATTTTTCACTTGTTACATAAAAAGCAAGTGAATTGTGATCATGTCATCTTGAACTTTCCTGCACTATTGATTCTGTACTTCACTGTTTAGTCAGAAGAGCAAGAAATAAATCTATTAAGTCTGGTGTGGGAATTTTTTATTCAGCTACAGGCCTTTTTTTAATACAGAGAAGTAATAAAGTGGCATTATCGGACTGAGACTAGACTTTGATGAGTGGGGAGAGAATGGACGTATGAATGTTTCCTGCATTTAACCTAAACAAACCTTGCACACTGTTTTTGTGGAAAACTAGGCTGAGTGTTTTAGTGGATGGTCGTGATTGGTATGTTTTGGTATAATTTCTGTGTTTGTAGGTTCCCTTCCCTTGAATGGAACAATAAGTTACTGAACTGCAGGGCAATTTCTATAGTTCCCTTATTTTATCAGGCATACGATCTCCCTTTTACTTCTGTTCACTGTTTATTCATCTCTTTATTTTTTGAGTTATTAACAGTCATCAAAAATATTTTTGTTTTTTATTTTGTTTTGGTTGGGGTTTTTAGCAGCCAAAAAGGCTCTATTCTACTTATAGTAACAAAACTTTTTTATAACAATGAAAAGTGAATGAATACAAACCTATTGAATTGGACAGAGTGCATACTGCTTCTTAAAGGTTAGCCTCCATTTGAGGGCATTTCAGACATTACATCACAGAATAAAATAAAGCAGAATACAATTTACTTTCCAGTAAAAACCTTACAAGATAGTCTGCAAAGAAAATAAAATAAATAGTCTTTACTTGTACTGAAATTATTGAGAAGTTCATTGAATGAGTCCCTCTCATCCTTTCCAGAAATATGGTTAGTGAGTTATTTTGCAACAAAAAGGTGCCCTGTTGTCAAGTCCATTTCTTCTAATCCAAGACAGTGGAGCTATTGGAATAATTTATGCTTCCGATATTTCATCTCAACCTGACAGATCAACTTTGCTAAGTCAAATCTAACTTTAGAATGCTGCAAAGATTGACAAGAAAGACAAATGTAACTTTTAAATACTGAAACCCTTAAAGGAAATTTTTTTAACATAGGCACTCTAGGCACTCAACACTCTAGATGTGTTGAGCTACAAATATCATCAGGCACGATAGTTAATTGTCAAGTATGATGGGAAATGTACTTTAGTATTTCTGAAACACATCATGTTCTGAAGGAAAATGATGATGAAGAAGAATATAATAGCCATTTTCCTTACAAATCAGAAGACTGTGATCAATTGGATTATTGCTGTGTAATTTAACTATAATCAAAACCATGTCAATTTTAGCAACTAGAATCTGTCTATTACCCTCCTTATTTTTTATTGCTTTTCTTTCATTCTTCTTTGCTTTTATAGATACAAAACAGTATCCAGTGTTTGTGGGTCACAAACCAGGACACAACACTCCACAAAAGCACAGATTGGACATCCAATTGCTCATGATAATGGACAGAACTCTCTACATTGCTGCTAGGTTAGTATTGTTCCATATAATGCCTTGATTTTTATAATGTATACAAGCAGAATTTCGGGGATTAGCTTCATTTAATTTTTTGTTTGGTTGATATCCAACACTTAGCAAAATTTGAATCTTTTTTCCATTTTTTTTTCTTCCTCAAGCTACTCACATGCTCTCAAGTGGCATAGTTGCCTGTGTCCATTTTCCCAAGCTGTGGGCTTAAGCTTTCTTCAACTGGCGAATGACAAATCAAAAATGACAAATCAGCTGCTGTCCCACTCTTGATCTTTCTTCCATTCCCATAATTGTTTTTCACAGGGAAAAGGAATGGCAATTGGTTTCTTTATGAGGAATGGCCCCTTGAGTAAGAAGGTAGAAGTTCTGACTACTGCAAAGCTGTTTGCCTCATACTTCCTAAGGGAAGACTGCAAAAATGTCTTCATATCATTTCCTCTGGGACTTGACTCAACTTCCCAAGCTGCTCCCAAGCCCCATGGCATTTGAAGCAAAACTTATACAAGTTCAATATTCACCTGTGGAACTGGGCCACATTTTTTTTTCATAAATTTTAGAACTTTGTGGTACATAGTTTGAGGAGATGGTGGCCTTAGGAGAGAAAGAAAATTGCGTCAGTCTATTCTGTCAAGGGAAGCCACTTTTGCCAAAGGAATCATATAAATAAGTTCCACAATGTTTGATTAGATTTCTTCCAAATTTTCAAGAAAACTACATGTAGCATGAAGTTTTGTAATTCCCTGTCAATTTTGGAGCTATACCTGAATCACTGCATAAATTAACCTCATATCCTATGTTTTTAACTTTACGTCAAACTCAAGATTGGTCTGTGTTAGGTTCACATTGCTGCTATTTCTTTGTGGTCTGTTAGCTTTGATATCATATACAGTATTATGTTCTCCATAAGGATACTCCTTGAAGAGAGAAAGTTACTGGGATGTGTAGTATGGAAAATATTCTGTATATTATAATGGCAAATAGGGACTTTAGCTCTTCATGGTGAAACAATAGCATGGTGGTGCATAGAAATTCTTATTCATGCCCACTCACTACAGGGCTAAGTCATAAATATATGTGCTAGGAAATTATTCCGAAAGAACTAAGTCATTGATTTATGATAATCATCTGTCACCTGACATTTTCCAGATGGCTTGGATTACATCTATCATTTTCAGCTGGGGATGGGATGAGAATTGCAATCCAGCACATCTGGAGAACTTCAGGTGGGCTGATCTTGATAGAAACAACTTGTGAGTACGGATTAATAGGATCAGGATAATTAGTGAATGCTTCCTGTACCATGTTGGAAGAGCTTTGTTTTGAAAGCAGGGCTAGCAAGTTTTCATTTTGTTTAGTTTTATTTTTAAACAGATGCAGATGAAGGCTTAGTGCATCATTTTATTCCTTTGACTCTCAAGCTATGGAAGATTGCATTAAATTATTTGGCAGTTTACTTCCATAGCATAATTTTGAGTCTTTCATGGGTTATGAAAAGGGAATTACAAGTTCCCTGTTCCTATTTTAATCTGTATCTGAAATGAATATGTCCGATTCTGGCTAGAAATATTAGAAATAGTAGCAATAGTTTTAAGATGACAGAAGCAGAAAACCTTTGGCCTTCCAGATGTTTTTAATGAAATTTTAACAATTCTTTCACATTAACTATGCTGGCTGAAATTAATGGGAATTAAGGTCCAAAAAATCTACAGAGTGCCAGGTTGCCTAATCCTATGCAAGGAGAATGTTCCCTCAGATTTGAAAAATAAGAACAATTGGCAGTTGTTCTATAAACTGTGAAAAATCAGATTCTCCCTCACCAACTCAAGAATTTGGCATGCTAGTCAAAATGCATTTGTATGCCTTCGCTTATATTGCCTTAGTCAGTAATACTGCTGATCAGAAGGCACTAGCTGATAGCTACAGCTATTACCAACACAATTTTCATATTTATTACTATGTAAGAACTTAGAAAGAGCCCTTCTGGACCAATCCAGGTCAGTATTCTGTATTGGACAATATCCAATTATTGGAATTCAGGAAGCTTAGCAACCTGAGCAAGAGGCAATGGCCCTTTGTCACTGTTGATTCCTTGCAGCTGGTATGCTGCCTCTGATTCCTGGAGCAATAAATAGCCATAGTTGTTGCTCATTTATTTGGAATATTGGAATCATTCTCCTATGTTTATGAAAGTGTTTTTGGTTCTAAAATGCAACTAACTGCCTGTTTTGGAAAATAAGCAACCATGTTCCACATTCTACAAACTCATAGATTTAAAATTTAATGATGCTTTTTTAGAAAATCAACCGTTTATTTTTAAAATTATAGCAAAGAAAGAGCCAGACTGAAAAAAAATGGAAAATATGTGTATTCTCATATTTGGCTTATTTGAAGTTTCTCTGTATTATGTGGTGCAAATCATGAACAAACTTGGTCTTATCTTCAAAATCTTATATATTGCATTTTGGTCAGTCACTACCTATAACATTCAGGGATTTTATTTTCAAAAGTCACCATTAGGAGCAAATCTTACTCAGCAATATGAAGTAAAATATGAGTTGTGGAAAGGCTGGATATCTCCTAAAGCCAGTGGCATACCTAGCATATTTGACACCCAAAACAGATCATTTTTTTCAGTACAACTGCCCCCCTCTTCAATGCTAGTTTGCTGTAGTGGTTGAGGAACTTGAAATTCCACCTTAGCCACACAGCTAGTTGGATGCTGCCAAGCAAACTGCAGAGGGTAGTTGCCAGAAGTCAAAACTGACATGAAGGTACTTTTTTTTTCTTTTATTACTGCTGTGCCACCACTGGCCACCAAATAGCTGAACGGTGCATAGGCAACAGCAATTGCCTCCACAGCCATCACAGGCCTCCTCAAATGTTCAACCTCAGCAACCCTTTTATTGCCTGCACCTGGGGCAGCCCTCTCCCCATTTCGTACCCCACTGCCTAAAGCAGCCACTAGAACTGGCTCTTCTTTGACATTTCAGTTGGCTTTTCTGAATTGGTTCAAAATGTGTTTTTGCTGCACAAAAAAAAACCTCAGGAGTTTTTGTATAAGGACCACTTTATGTGACTATCTGAAGACAAGGAATAGTCACTTAAAATAACTGTATAATACTTTCTGTTCATGGGAAACTAACATGCAGGAGACATCTTACCGCACATTTCATAACAAATACCTACGCATAGTGTGATTTGAGTTTGCATGTAAATTCTTTTTTTCTAGTGATGCCTTCCTATAACCATTTACTGTGGATAAGTAGGTAAATTATTTTAAAAGGATTTCTAGCAGCATCCTCTTCCAGAGTTGTATGCTAGCATATGTTAATTTGTATTTGATTGCAGAAAAATTAGCATGGTTTTCCCATTAAAAATCAGTTAGGCAAGTTAAAAATAGTTGCGTGGCATGACATGACATGGCAGTATTAAAAAATATTCCAGAACAGCATTATTCAAAACCATAATTAGAATAAATAAACTACTGAAATGTTATCTGAATAACTTATTTATTGAATTTATATGCCGCCGAAATCCGAAGACTCTCGGCGGCTAACAACAATAAAAAAACAATATATAAAAAACATTTAAAATAAAAATAAAAAAATAAACCCCCATTAAAACAAAATAAAAAACCCGGCAGACTAGCGAGGTAGGCAAAAGATTTCGAAAATACAAAAAGCGGGGTGAGGATGGCTAGGGATCCATCAGCCACCTCCATGCTGATAATGAGCCCCCCCTGGAGCCCCAGGCCATCTCG
>JANHZU010008739.1:28905-50250 GCA_032468055.1 Acrochordus granulatus | reverse complement strand
AGGAAGGAAGGAAGGAAGGAAGGAAGGAAGGAAGGAAGGAAGGAAGGAAGGAAGGAAGGAAGGAAGGAAGGAATGAATTTTAAAGCAAGGGAGTTCCACAAAAATATCTACTTCTGCTTCATTGACTATTCTAAAACCTTTGATTGTGTGGATCACAACAAACTATGGCAAATTCTTAAAGAGATGGGAGTAGCAGACCACCTTATCTGCCTCCTGAGAAACCTGTATGTTGGTCAAGAGGCAACAGATAGAACTGGACATGGAACAACTGATTGGTTCAAAACTGGGAAAGGAGTATGAGAAGGCTGTATATTCTCACCCTGCTTATGGAACTTATATGCAGAGTACATCATGCAAAATGCTCGGCTGGATGAATCAAAAGCTGGAGTTAAGATTGCTGAGAGAAACATCAACACCATCAGATATGCAGGTGATACCACCCTAATGGTAGAAATATGAGGAGGAACTTAAAAGCCTCTTGATGAGAGTGAAAGAAGAGAGTGCAAAAGCTTGAAACTCAACATTAAAAAACTAAGATCATGGCAACTGGTCCCATCACTTCCTGGCAAGTAGAAGGGAAAGAAATGGAAGCAGTGGCGGATTTCACTTTCTTGGGCTCCAAGATCACTGCAGTTGGTGACTGCAGCCATGAAATTAAAATATGTTTTCTCCTTGGGAGGAAAGCTATGGCAAACCTAGACAGCATATTAAGAAGCAGAGACATCACCTTGCTGACAAATGTCCAGATAGTCAAAGTGATGGTTTTCCAAGTAGTAATTTAAAGTTGTGAGAGCTGGACCCATAAGGAAGGCTGAGCATTGAAGAACTGATGCCTTCAAATTGTAGTGCTGGAGAAGACTCTTTAGATTTCCTTAGATTACAAGGAGATCAAACCCTAAAGAAAATCAACCCTGACTGTTTATTGGAAGGACAGATATTGAAGCTAAAGCTTAAATACTTTGGCTACTTAATGCAAAGAGAGGACTCATTGGAGAAGAACGTGATGCTAGGAAAACTGAAGCCAAAAAGAGAAGGGGATGGCAAAGGCTGAGGTGGTTAGATAACATTGTGGATGTGATGGGCGTGGATTTGGGTGGACTCTGGAAGGTAGTGCAGGACAGGGAGACCTTGCATACTGCAGTCCATGGGGTTGCAAAGAGTACACATATAAACAATTCACTGCTGCAAATCAGATATAGTTGACTTATTTATTGTATGCAATTTAATCCTGCTACCTGAAAATTTGAAAAAAGCATCGTTAACACATAGCAATTGATTCAGAGTCATATTGACAATCCTGTTGATTTCAGCCCAGATTGTTGCAAGAGTAGGACAAATCCAAATATGTGAGTTAATGTTTCAATTCCTGAACTCCAACTTTAACAGCAAGATAACTGCAGCCAATCCTTATGAAGCATTTTGTGAGGATCCCAATATACAGAACACAAGTCTTCATCCATTCTTTAATGTACATAATTTAAAGCAGCTCCCAAATAATTTACCAGGACAGGACATTCAAGCTCATTAAACCAAAGATGATGGCAAACTATTATCAATTTTTGTAAAAAAAAAAAGATAATTGATTTAGGAGACACAACTGATTTTTCTAGAACATCTACCCACTATGGAATTTCAGATACAATAATGTATCTGGACCAAACAGCCCAATTAATAACTGCCTGAGCTGAATCAATTACTATTAAGAAAATAATCAAATAACTTTTCAATCTGCAAAAGTTTTAAAAAGAGCTTCCGTTGTTTCCAAAATTTGATTATTATGCTGAGGGAAGAATTAATATTTCAAGAAGTTGAGATACAAGAGAGTTAAATCAAAAATTACCAGTTTAGGTTGTGGGTAGGAAAAGCAAAGCATAGGAAACTCAAACCAATTGGGAGCAGGAAAGATTCTTTTTTAAAAAGAGAAGTTCTACACCAGTTTACCTGGGGAGGGGTTGCTTCTCATTATGAGGGATGGAGGTTGTTTTTTTTATTCTGGCTCCTGTGAAGTAAGACACATTCCCATCAAGAGAAGTGTTGGAGAAGTAGAAGGAAATAGCCGTCTAAGAAAATTTGGAGCAACTGGGTATGCAAATTAAAATTTTAAAAATATTTACAATATATTATGAATTTATCTCAGCTATCCAAATTTATTTTTCAGCATGTAACACAGATATGAAAATGATCCTTACACAAGCAAAGATATAAATTCTGACTAAGATTTATATTTTGTTGGGAAAGAATTTAATTTGGAACTGAATAATCACAGGCAACTGGAATGACTGGGATCGGAATCTGCAGTTGTGTGAATAATGGCAAAAAACAGTTCTATTGATTTTTCTTATAATGGGGAGAGGACACTTTTACTTCATTTGTTGCCCAATAGAAAAAGCATATACAACAAAGACACTAATGACAAAAATTAGGCATAGATACATGCTTTTGTTTTACTACAGTTGTACCAGAGGAACAGAATGAGCTAGAAATTATGACAAAGAAATAATGTGTGGAGAGACACTATGGCTGTTGTTTTTCAAATAACTACCTACATGTTGTACCTGACTAAAGCAGCACAGCTGCTCTAAGTATGGGTCCCCACAATTTCTTGACGAATGCAAAAATGTATACTTATTATTACAACATCCCAGCATTTCCAGTAGATCAAAATGGCGCTGTAGGAGGTTGAGCTCCCTGTGTTCTGTAAAACATTATGAACCTTATGATCCTGGGTTTAGCGACTGAGTTTTGTTAAACTCTCTTTTCTTAGATTTTAAAAATGAGCTTATGCTTTTCCCTGAGCGATATTAATGCAACAATCACACATTTTGCAAAGAAAAAGGACGTGTTAGACTTCTTTATGAATAGAAACAGGTGCATTGTCATGTACCTTCTGACTTCATAATTTATACAGTGTAAGTCTTCAGGGAAGGGCTATAATTGGAGTGGAGTAAGTGAGGTGAAAATTGCTAGGTAGCACAGCCATCTGCAACTCTTTTAATTAGACATGTTCATCACTGGTATGCAAACTTTGGGTTAGTCATCTCTGACATATTTTATCTATCAAATGAAGAGGTTCATCTTATAGGAAGATATCAGCAACTAGTGATACTACTAAATTTGTATCTAACAAGTCATATGTAGGTTATTATACACTCAGTATTAATATGGAGGCATATTCAATCTCCTAGCAGCAAAGCTGTTTATTTTTGTGTAATGGTTATTAAAGAAAAGATGGGGAATGTAATCAGATGGTTGATTTTGGAAGTAAGTATCCATACTGCATCTATGACTGACAGCATTCTATTCACTATACTAAATAGCCCCACGTAAATCTTGTTATTCCTTTTGCAAATTAGACATCAGCCTAGATTTTGCAATTAAAAATGATCGATAATAAGAATGCGGCAAATGTGCCATGGTTCCTAATATTTATTCTGTGAATTGCTTGAGATCATTCTAGAAATGCAAATTTGACTAGAAGAAATCTCTGCCTGTGTCCTAAGATTTAGCAGGTGATGGTTGCGGCCGTAGGTGTACGTAGGTGTACCAGTCTGGTGCTTCCTAACTGTGCTAAGATTGTTTACATCAGCACAGCAGAAGTTTTTCAGAATCAGGTTCTGCAGTACAGATCATGGTCATGAATTTCACGAAGAAAGTCTGAGGTGCAGAAATAATATTTTGGACAGAAAAACGGCTACCTTCGAGACTTTTTCAGGATAAGAAGCATCACAGATACAGATTTAGAAGCTCAATATTCATGCAAAATTCATTTCAAACCTGAAAGGTGAGATAGACATTACAGTACAGTACTTGATAGATTCAGTGGACATTTTCTACCAGCAGGTGACTTTGGGAAATCAAGAAAAAGGTCAGACATACCTGCTCTTCAACTTTATTTCTACTTGCTAGATTTATTGTCGCTGGTGAGAGGTTACATGTATAATTTACAAATTTATAGAACAATGAATAGTTTACTGCCTCTACTCACTTGCTCAGTTCTATTTTGATAAGCAGGAAGAATAAACAAGTATTCATTTTCCTGGTACTAAATTCTTCATAAAATCCTTTAGAGAAAATTTAATGATTTCTTCCACTCCATCCCATTCGGAGTTTGTGCACAAAAAAAGTATTTTTTAAAAAAAATGAATTTAAGAAAGATAACAGACTTTATTTCACATATGCCTCAGAAATGAGAATACAATCTTATCATTTTTCAGAAAAATATAATCTAAAATGTTCAAGGTAAATAATAATGGAATTTTATTCACTGAGGTATCAAATTGGAGATTACATTCTTCCCTATTCTAAACAGAAAGATGCACAGATTTTATGTTGCTGGGAATCGGCCAAGAAGCAGTGCTCTATGAGATGGGATGGTTCAAACAATTTTGCAAAGAGCAGGAGACAAAGAATTCATTTTATATTAAACTGGTTCCCTTGGCAACACAGAAAAAAAAGAAAACGATTTTTTAGCGAGAGTTCAGGGATCTTTCTAGCTATCTAATGATATAGGATATTTCTGTCTTATTTCCTATTTAGATCACATAAGGACAAAACAAATTTTGCAATGTAACATTATGGATATCATTGTCAATTTTATTTTTAGACACATACAAAGATACAAGTGAATTATTATATTTCTGGTAATAATTTCCAGATATCAGAAAATACCTGTTTCATGTTTCAAAATAGGATCAAAATATACTTCAATAACTATTTAATTTAACCCTGCCTGGAATTTACTTCACTGGAATCAACCAGTGGTATTTTGTCCTTAACCTTTCTTTTATTTCCAAACTCTACTTACCAAAGGGAAACAGCATTTACTCTACTTTTTTCTTCGTTCTCCTCGAGGTACATATAAACTATCAGTCTCAATCCACTAACTCAATTGCTGAATTGTCCTCTACAGTTAACAAAGTAGTTAACTGGGTAGTTCTTGTCTTAACCTTACATTTAAAACCTTACATTTAAAATATCTAAAATCTGTATGTGCATCATGTATACAGTAATTCTATTGCTATTAATTACCCTGATCAATGAGATGTAGTGATAAAAAATATTCATTTGAAATTTGGGACTAATCCTTTTACAAAACATTCAATAGTAATAGGATTTCCATCAGTATGTTTAAAAAGGGATTGAGGAGTAAAAAGAAAATGGGTCCCGCCTATCTGGAAGATATTCAAGAAGGGCAACAAAGAAGATCAGGGGCTAGAAACTATGAAGACAAGAGAAGTCTAAGAGGCAATGCAATTCTTCTCTTGAAATATTGGAAGGATATCAGATAGAAGGACCTCAAGGCCTGCTTTCTACCATTTCAGAGATAGAGAAGAATCTGAATTAAAAGATGGCAGACTCCAAAATGATTATTAAGAGAAATTTCCTAGCAGAACTGTTTGATAGTGGTTCCTCTTCCACTAAATAGGTTAGAACAAAGGCTGGACAAACATTTACCCGGAATGCTTATATCTGGATTCCTGCTCAGGACAAGGGTCTGGACTTGATTACCTAAATGTCCCCTTCCAGCATTATTATGATTACTGGGTTTTGACTTGATTTTCTTTTATGTCATTCCAACATGTTAACTGTTTAAACAAGAATGTACAGCAATTTAAGATAGTTTCATTTAGGGCTGTGCTTCAGCTAAGAGCAAAGCTTGTCTCCCACTCTGAATAGCAAGATCCAGAGATGGCTAAATTGCCCTGCCTCTTTTTCAAAATCCTCTCTCAAGCTCAAGCTCTTATATTTATTTTCTGAGCAAAGGGTGTTAAAAAAGGTGGTGCTATGTGGCTAAGGAGAGGTAGAAGGAGAAAAAGAAGGGAGTTTAAATTAGAAACATTATTTTTGATGGACTGTCTGCAAAACATCCTGATGGGGGAGGGGGAGCGAAGAGAAGAAGGAATGTTATTAGATCCTGAGATCAGCAGGTCTGTCAAATGCAGTAGGGATAAACTTCTGGAAACATCTCACTGTTCTCATACAGCCCATCTGCAATCCACTGAAGGCATGTTAGATGGAGACAAAACACCTAATGTGAATTTCTTTCCCTCTGTGCACCTTTTTATCAGGATGGATGCCCTGATAGCTGTTAGTCTCCTGCCCTTTGTTTTGTTATTGGAAAACTGATTTTCCACTGCAGCCCCATCTGCCAGCAAAGAGATTACAAAGAGTGGCAGAGACAATCAGCAGGCTGGCTTTACTCTCCACTGGGGACAGCATGAGCTCCCCAAAGGATTGCAATATGGTATCTTTCAGAAATGTCTATATATTCACTGTCACCGCAATCACAGTTCATTGTTAATGGCTTTCTGAGTTTGGTAGCATTCTCTCTTCTAAAACAATCTGTTTTTTTCTTTTTCAATTCATTACGTTCATTCCCATTCCCATGTATCTTCTTTGAGTCAGTTTTTGTAACATTTTAATCCTCTCCTCCATCTTTCCCATCTCTTTTTCCCTTCCTTCCTTTCTTTCATCCTTCCTTCCTTCCATTATATTCTATTTTTGTTTTTAAAGACAATAATGTATTAGATACTTTACATAGCCATCCTTTCTTGCTCAATTATTCATTGTGTCACTACAGAATACTGTTTTTTTATTCAGTGATCAATAATTGTAAGTATAAATACATTATTTTGGGTGTTCCCATTACCCTATATCTGTCCTATTAATAAATGTGTATCTGTATAAGAGGAAATATTACTCCTCAATCCATTTTACCCCTTTTGATCCTATTTATCCTACTTAGTTTCTACCTTGTAACATTCAGAGAGTTTAGTGTACCTATGAGAAAAAGAGGCAGATATTAATGGCAGAAACTTACCTCACAAGTTATGCTTCTCAGTATCTTGCAAATTCTAGCCAACATGGATCCTAAACATCACAGATTATTTGGGGTTGGGTTTTGATTAAAAAAAATAAGTAGGTACTGAAAATTTATCAGCATATAAAATGTTTTTTAAAAATATATAATATGAATATATTCAAGTAAACAGTGAAATGTAGTTTTCACATGCACACTGTTTACTCATGATTTTACTCTAGTTAAGAGATGAAAGCTGCCTTCTGTGTATAACACCTTTTAAAGTTTAAAAGTACTCTTGTTACATATGAATGAAGATACTTGAAATTACCAGTAAGCTTGATGAAAGTGAAATAGTAAAACTTCACCCAAAAAGGCATAGTTATTGGTGGTCAAAAAACCTGTCTGCTCATACTTCCATAAAAAATCAGATATCCTGGGATCAGCATTGCTCCTTGATTTTTAGATGTGGCTATCACATTGAGCTTCTTTTTTCAGCCGATTTACCTTTTTCTTAAAAAAAAATGATCTTCATAACTTGCGTATATCAGCCAACATACTTCATTATTCTCTGCATTTTGTAGAGAACTGCCATAGAAGGCAATATGGCAACTTCAATTTATCCTGATTTGGCAGTTAAAACATCAAAATTTCCATATGTGCAATTTATAATATTTCCCAGCCATTGCTGCAGCAGTGTGAAGCCTGTCAGCATCAGGGATATATCACCATAGCAGTGGCTGGATGTGGCTATAAATCATGAATATGGAAATCCTCATCGAGCCTTGAAGCTGGAAGTACCTCAGGCTAGTCTCAAAAGACTGGTTACTAGTCAGTTTCCAGGCAAGTGATAAGGTTGATTCAGGAGCTGAGAAAGCATTATATATGGTGTTCAATAATTAGAGATAATTATTGTAATCAATAACTACTTACCAACATGATTTTAATCTTTCACTTTCTCAAGCCCACCATTTACATTAAAACCATAAAAATACAATCAAATTGCCCATTGAAGTCGCTATATTAACATGCAGCAACAGCAATCAATCATATCTTTTGTTGTTCATTTGTGTCCAACTCTTTGCAATTCCATGGACTTCAGCATGTCAGGCCTCCTTTCCTGCACTGCCTCCCAGAGTCCACCCAAACCCACACCCATCACACCAACAACATCATCCAACCGTCTCATCCTCTGCCGTCCCCTTCTGCTTTTGCCTTCAATCTTTCCCAGCATCATGGTCTTTTCTAATGAGTCCTCTCTTCGCAATATGTGGCCAAAGTGTTTCAGCTTCAGCTTCAGTATCTGTCCTTCCAATGAACAATCAGGGTTGATTTCCTTTAGGACTGACTCGTTTGATCTCCTTGCAGTCCAAGAGAATCTCAAGAGTCTTCTCCAGAACCACAATTTGAAACCATCAATTCTTTGGAACTCTGCCTTCCTTATAGTCCAACTTTCACAAGCATACATTATGACTGGGAAAACCATAACTTTATTACTATGGCCCTTTGTCAGCAAGGTGATGCCTCTGCTTTTTACTACACTGTCTAGGTTTGCCATAGCTTTCCTCCCAAGGAGCAAGCATCTTTTGATTTCATGGCTACAGTCACCATCTGCAGTCACTTGATAAATTCTGAATCCATAAAAATAACAAGACTTCTAGGGCTGGTGATGTATATTCTGCAGAAGAGAATTAAGGCTATTTTGAAAGTTAACAGAGTAAAATGGGTGTTATATTAAAAGATGGTTTATAGAAACATTTCTAAAAAGTCTAATGGGAAGACTCTTATCCTATCAGAGTCTGACCAGTCACAACTTCCTGGCCCATTATCTATTGGACTTGTAACAACCACTCCTGATTCTCAGGAGAGATTTTCTTGGAAGGTCAATCTAAATAATATCTTTAGGAATAAGGTAGAAGTATATTCATAATTTAAATTGGTTTATATCTGATTTGGTTTATGTTTTATTTAAATTTTATATGTTTATTTTTATTTAACTTTCTATTTAAAATTATATAATGATTGGGTCTCTTGCTGACCTAACAGTTTTAAAGCGTGCAAAATGTGAGTAGACAAATAGCTATTGCCTACTCTGGCAGGAAAGGTAACAGTGTCCATGCACCTTTGGCATCTAGTCTTGCCAGCCACATGACCACAGAAGCGTCCTCAAACGAACGCTGGCTCTTCAGCTTAGAAATGGAGATGAGCACCGCACCCTAGAGTCAGTCATGGCTGGCAGGGTGACTGTTAAATAATTGGGTGGGGGGGACTTCCTTCAAGTCAGTGTTGTTTTCTAGTGATTGCCTGGAGTTTAAACTAAAACCTAGCCAAAAAAATGCCTCTAAAAGTAATATTTATTTCTAAGCCTAATATTAAAACACAACAACTCAAAATAGATAATTATCTAGGGAGCTGTCCTGAAAAGTTCCATACTGAGTATAAGCATCATTAGATAATTTGGAGCAGTCAGGATGCTGTACAAGTAACCCTCACCACCGAGATGCAATAACAGAAAGTAGCTGGTCTTGGTTGATTTTTCTCCCCACAACAAATAAGGAGATTTGCACTTCATTAATATTGAAAGGGTGATGTCAGGAATTTATAGGAATGTAGCCTCTATGGGGTAGTCAATATATCATCACAGAAGAAGACAGCAGTGAGCCATTTCCATACTGCTGCCAAAACTCCACTACAGTATGTGCACATGTCCTTGTCAAGAAGACTTGAGGACATCTTTACCTTTTCCAGTAGATTTGAAGAATCACTTCAAGATATCTCTCTTAAGTTACTTTTGATTTATATAATGGATGTCATTTATTAGTTGGTGATAAGCAAATGTAAGGATCATTGCAAAATATTCTCATACTTTTAAGTTTTTTTGTATGTTTTAATGAGCAGAAACGTATAATTGCAAATGTTTAGTCGAAAGAGCTATATTGATATTTTAAGAGGGCAATTCATGTGAGGTGAATATCAAACAGGCAGTGAGATGAATGAAATGTTCACAAGCATATGTTCTGCAGAGAATTATGAAATACCAAAATGATTTATGTAGTTCACAGAATTCAGCTTTCTTTGAGATAGTAAATGGCAGTCGGCAGAGCCCTCTCCACAGTGCTGACATGAAGACTGCATTGCAGTAGAATTGTATTTATAAATGAAGAAACAAATGATAGTTGTGAATCTCTGCTGCCACAGATGTCTGTGAATCCCAGGTTCTGTTCAAAAAAGAGCTCAACTATTGTGTGTTATTTAATTAACACTGCTTAATTAATGACAGCCCATATCCTGCAGTTTCAAATAAGCTGCGACATTCATGTTATGTGGCTTCTGCAACAGCTGCAATATGACTTCACAGTGGAGTCAGTGGACTGAATAAAGATTGCAGTAGGCACAAGGTATCATGAGTCATTGAACTGATTGATTGTTAAGATAGATGGGTATTCCAACCTGCATTAGTCTCAACAGAATAAGAATGTTAATGAGTCTTAATTGCTAATTGCATAGTGTGACTGAGTAGCATGCATATAGTCATAATCAAAGAGCTATATTCAGAATTCTCTTCAAAGTTGAGAGAAATGAGTTATGACAACTGGATTGACAACTAGATCACAAGAAGAGATATGAATTCTGTTGTGTGATTAGAATGTCTCCAGGCAAGGATTTTGTTGTGAATCATTCTGGCTTGTTCTTGAATTTTTTTAATATCTGAGGATGAGAGACATGACACAGCCTTATTCCCTTTGGAATCCTCTCAAAATTTATCTCATCTTCTTTTCATCAGGGAAAATCCATAAAAGAAGGAATTACCGAATTCTGAGTAGAATCACTAGGAACCCTCTTTTACAAACACTCTGAGCAAAATAGGTCCTCCTAAATAGGAAGTATCTAGCATTATATACTTACTGCTGTTTTGCTGAATATGTTTTGCACACATATACATATATACCTATGCATCTGGGCCTACGTTGATAGTGAATTAATAAAATATTGTATTCACAAAAATAAATATAACCTGCTAAGATTCTTTCTCATCCCTCACCATGATACATATCTTTGTCTTAATTGGTCTAGTAGTCTGCAACAAAACCAGACATTTTTTATATTAGGAATGATAGTGAGGCAAGAATCATAATAAAAAATGTAGATATATCATCCTTGGAAGTACCACTCCATAGCCAGGATATCTAGCAGTAAACTTGAATACTAATATGTGGCTGCAACTATGGCAGAATGGGAAACACGTGCATAGAGAAGTAGGTATAAATGAGTGGTGTTACTCTAAACTTGTATCATATAAATGTATTTGGATAGCAGGATTGTGGGTGGAAATAAACACCAGGACACTGTAAGTTCCATATACTTGAAGACAGCTAAAAGTGAGCTCTGGTGTCAAGAAATTCCTTCCATGGAAAACAGACATCTCCAGAGTACAGCAGCTCAGGTTTTCAGACCTATAGCAGTGCTGTCATGTTGTGGATTTCAAAGGAGAACTATTTCTCTGAGGAAAAATGCAAAGCAAGGGAAGAACACACAACAGACTTAATATGAGATGGTTTATACATCATGAAAAATGCCAATTTATAGGAAATTTTGGCTGGCTAGCCAAAATAAAAAAAATGATTGGAAAGTCTCTTAGTGAATATTTTTCCTATTCTGTTTCATCCATACAAAGATATAGCATAAATTATTTTTGTTGAAGGCAGGCGATGTAGAGGTGAAAAATTGATTGGGAAGCTAGTATTTCTCAACCTTGGCAACTCTTAGATGTGTGGACTTCAACTTCAACAGCATGCTGGCTGGGGAATTCTGGAATCTGAAATCTACTTATCTTAGAGTTGCCATGGTTGAGAAATACTAGCTTACATCACTGTAATTCTAACACATTTGGAGGACAGGTTATTCACCCATCTCGCCTTTTCAATGATTTACTAATAGGCAACATGTTCTACCATCAACAAAATGCTCCTGAGCTTAGATTTCCTAAAAAAAACCTTCCCCCATTCTTCCAAAGCTTCTACAAAAAGGGAAAGGTTTGCCCTGTCTAGTCATGTCTGACTCTAGGGGGTGGTGCTCTCCAATTCACAGCCAAGGAAGCAAGCATTGTCCAAAGACACTTCCATGATCATGTGGCTGGCATGACTATATGCCAAAGCACACAGAATGCTGTTACCTTTCCCATCATGTTAGGTGGTATCTATTTATCTACTTCAATTTTTACATACTTTGGAACTGCTAGGTTGGTAGGAGCTGCAGCAAATAATGGGAGCTCACCCCATTACGTGGCACTTGTGTCCTAAACTCAAGTTGCTGACCTTCAGGCTGACCATCCCAGCATCTTAACCACTAGACCACTGCATCCCTTTTACTATATACAGTAGCTAAAAAACAACAGTGGATGTGCTGACTGGACATTAACTTTTCATGGTGACAGAGAAATAAGTATGAACAATACTAAAATGAATGTATAAATAGAACCTGGAAAGGAAAGGACTTTGAGAGTCATTTAACTAACCCTCCCCAACCTCTATTCCATTTTCTGTTGCGTTATTGGGTAACTATTATTGTGGATCATTAAATGCAAAGATTTGGCATATTTCTGAATTCATGTAAATGTCATCCATATGAGGGTAATCCAGTTGGCAGCCTTATAACTAGGTTCTAAAAAAATCACAAGCCTATTCAACTTGAACAATATGTCTGCAAAGAAAACATCAAAAATATTGTTTTCTTTTCTGAAAATAATGTCTACATTTGTGTCACAGGAAACACCATTTTGCCTTGCCTCCTTTGCAAGGTTTAATGCAACACTGTTTCCAAAGGTGGCCCTTCCACTGCTTCATAGATCAACTACAGCTAAAATATACAGGCGGAAGGAGGCTACATTTGTAGAACTCACCACTTGGCCTTTAAGCATGATGCTAGGGTTTCTTCGCATACACCACTTAAAGGATTGTTTTAATGGCAAAGAACTGGAATAGATGCCCCTCCTAAATAAAGAAAATAAAAATATTCAGGGGGGTGTATATTCAGGAGAAAAACTTGATTTCATTTGATTTACATTTAACTAAAACAAATATAGTGAATATGATTATTCTCCCATCATGTATTTAATCTTTTTTTCTTTCTGTCAAACTACGACAGACTTATCATTTCTGTCAGACTTATGATGGATTTACTATTTTTGGAGAGGTGTGGTGGCACAAGTGGTTAAGAGCTTGGCTTTCCAGCTGGAACGTCGGTGGCCCAAGTTCAAGACCCAGCACTGCTCCCACCCATGAGTAGATGAACGGGCACCCCTTTGGGGGGAAGCCGGCTGGGACCAAAGGGAGCAGGAAGCCGGTGCTGGCCCTGCCTGAGCTCGAGGGTAGAGCATGAGCCGTGGAGGAAGCCCCAGATGTGAACACCTCCGGTCAGCTCAGGGGGCGGGTTTCAGTGTTGACATGTTAAAATGTTAAAAAATGTTGATTGTGAGCCGCCAAGAGTCCATCTGGAGATTGGCAGCATATAAATATGATAAATAAATAAAATAAATACAAATTATAAACAAGCCATTTGTGGGCAACATGTAACATTAGGCCCTCTGTTCATACTTATCTGATATGATAAATTCGAGACATTTGGGATTGTGGAAGAAGGATGGTCAATATCTAGCCAGTGATGCTTATGAGAAGTTAGTGATGTCTGGTAGCGATATTTGAACTAGAATCAAAACCTACATCTGTCATGTGGTCTACGAGGAGAAATTTTAAGCTTCAAATCTCGGTGTGCAAAATAGATTAATAAACATTTTGTTGAAAAGCTGTTTATAAGGAAAACCCAGCACTAAAGGACTCAAAGTGTGTTTATCATGAAGGAAGTGTTCTCAAATTGTGGTATGCAGGCAAATTGGAGAGGGGGTGCAGAATGTTTTTGATTTGCACAGAAGAGCTGTTTGAAGGGATGTTAGGGGATGGTTGACTTTTTACACCATCTGTTTGAAAAATCTGTTGAAAAACTAAGCAGATAGCAAAAGCTCTGAAGATATCCATATTTCACACCTAAAGAACAGACCGATCATTTGGTCAGTGTTTTCAACTACAGTGAGGTATATTGGACATTTATTTAATTGATAATTATTTCTAAACTGGAATGTATACATATTATATGATCAATTCTTTTTGAATCAGAATGTAATTTATATGCAGTTTGTTCTTTACAAATGCATCTGTTAACTTTAAAAATAATTGTTTTAGTTGCTCTGTGATGGAGGGGAGTTCATAAATATGATACAGAAGTAAATAAATTTCAAAACCTCTGATTGTTCTGTAGTAACATTAAATAGAGCATAGAAGTGTGTGATATTCAGAATACAGTTTCATTTGTGTACTACATTAGGTTAAGCATGAACTGGATGCATCTGTAAACCTACAGTTACAGAGATAAATATTTACAGAGACAGGAATTCAGATGTAGAGTCATTCTACGCATTTCCTCTCCTGTTGTGGCAAGAGGTTCAAAGTGAACCAGCCATGGGAAACAGTTGTATGGATGTTGTAACTGCAGGTTTAGAGAGTCTGTCCTTTTCCAGTTTTTTTCTGGATAAGGTACCAAGGCTTTGGAAGCTGAATATACTTTTTAATTTACAATTGGATCTGTCTTCTCAGTGTTTCTGTTCCAATTTATTTTAAATGTGAATTGCAAGTTCATGCTCTTATCTTTCTGTGTTTCCTCTGAGAGCAACATGTGACCAGCCAAGGTAACATAATCAAGATAAAAATAGCAAAGGCAGTTGGTGACATAACTTCTCACCAAGAAAAGAGCTTAAAAAGCAAAAACATAAAGAAACCTCTCAAGATTTAAATGAGACCTCCAGAGAAATGATCTGTAGTGCTGAGGCTGAGGCTGCAATCCTAGTTACTTTGATATGACAGTTTTTTGTGGCATGTACATTGTTACTTTTTTCTATGGGTATGTAGGAAATGAGAGGGGAACAGAAGATAGATGTGGTTACTGGTGTTAACCCACCAAAGATCAGGTCTACCACCAGGCCATTTCACACAGTGCTGAAAGGACTGTGTCCTTTCTCACTTGGCATCCGTTTGTGGTGCCTGGCTCAACCTTGAGAATCAAGAAATCTAAGAGATGGTAATGTTACTCACGAAAGAGAACTGCAAAACCACTTTAAGACTTTTTGGCTCAATCTGTGCTGACTTACTGTAAACTGGTAGAAGCAAAATGGCACATCTATGACTTATTCCTGAATTCAGCATTAGTGCCATATGTCCAGAGCCAAAGCAGAATGCTTCTTCAGATGATTGAAAACTGGAGAAGCAGCTTCTGCTTATGAAAATAGAGGGTAGGTGCCAAAGGCATATATGGCTTTTCAGTGGCAAGCCAGAAGTATAGTGCTTCAGAAAAATTGGTGGCATCAGTTCAAAACATCATGTGCAACTAAATGTAATTAGCTGAAAATTAAAATTTAATCCACTACAGTTAATGAGATTATTTTTCAAACTTTCTCTTTGATCCCTCAAAACTTCTATTTTTTTCATCAACTTTTTGAACAATTGTGCCTACAGAGATATAGAGATATATAACTATATAATGAATCCATCACATCACAGCAGTTTCATGAAATAATCTCAAATTGTATAATTTCTGTATAAACCATTTTGAAAATTCTGTTTGAAGGATAGCATAAAATGTCATTAAATCCCATTCCAAATCAGATAAAATGGAGTTGATGGGAAGCCTGGATATTCATTCAGATTTTTCGCAGTGTTTCAATTATGGCCTTTTGTAGAGTTTATCAAGTGATAGGTTAGTATGTCTGCAGTGCAGAAAGCCATTTTAAAAGTGGTAATTTAGTTAAATTATCTTCAAGTTTGCCGCATTCAACAAATATTCTTTTTGAAGCCTTTTTTACTGGGAATTCTCTTTTTTACAGGTAAAGCAGAAATAATAATGTTTGGGAAGCAGATCTCTAGGGATCAGATGAGATTGTTGCTGCTATACTATATATCTATACTGCATGATTATTTCCCTGCCGAGGTTCCTTGACTCTGACTGAGCTGCACCTAAATTTACCAGCATTGTGGCATGAGAGGCATTAATTTGGAATATTCTCCCATTGAAAGTGTGGTCCACCCCCATACTCCTGGCCTCTGGAGGAGACTGAAAACTTGGCTCTGTCAATTGCAGGTAACTGATATGTTAGAGAAGATCCCCACCCCTATGCCACATTGTCTCAGTTTTTAACTTTTTAACTTTCTTATTTAGCTTTCTTCATTGCCTTGTCTTACTTTTTTATTTTTTATTACATTGTAAACTATCCAGAGTCACTTTATCAGTGAGACGGGCAGCATAAAAATTTAATGAATACATACATACTTCCAACTTCAGAAGGCCTTGAAAGAAGTGAGTTATCTGAGCCCTTTCAATCACATGGTTTTGTTTTTTTAAAAAATAAGCTTATCATGAAGCATAAAATACATTTAACAAAAATAAAGGAATTAAATAGAATAATAGAATACCAAGAAATAAGTATGGGATCTACAATGTCATGGAGGTTAATGATAAATTAATGGTAATTTTTAATCACCATTAATCTTTAAACAACAGCAAAGCAACAATTGTGCAATATTTATGTAACTGAGTTGTTGATTACTTTAAGTTTTCAGAACCTGCCTATGTGAATTTATCTAACATCTGGCAAAAACATTTTAGACATGAGATTTTATCACTAGAGGCAAGCAAAAAATGAGCGTGAGCCAGTTTCTGGATATAATTCAAGGTGCTGGTTGTCATCTATAAAGCCATGCATGGCATAGGACTGAGTTATTTACAGAATCTCCTACCTTAATTATTTCTGTTTGTCCCATGTGATTGAATAGGGTGGCCAAGGTCTGGGGTCCTTTATTAAACACTGTCATATGATTGGGCCTAGGAAGTACAGTACATCTTCTCTATCACTGCACCTGCACTGTGGAACAGCATATGCCCTATCCTTGATGGTTATGCACAAGGTGTTAAAAACTTGGCTTTTCCTTTGGGCCCTAGGCCTGAAACTTAGGTGATCTCTTTTGTAGGAGGTTATTGATATGCATGTCTGCTGCCTCATGTGTGAGCTTTTTCTGGTTTCTGTTGACATGTTATTGTTATCTCTAATCTGTTATGACACAAGTTAAGCAAGCAGTCACACAAATTAAGTAAACCAGGCATCAATGTAACCAAATATTCATGTTCTGGGATGTAGTTGTAAATTAAATGTAGACATGAGCTTCAGAACAGTTATTGCTTTATTAAGCTGAGCTTTTGGATCCACAAGACCAGGATCCATTGTCAAAATCAACACAAGACCTTTCACACCCATAACTCCTTCCATTGCCTCACCTATCATGCAAGTAGGCTGTCTCTTAAATCACCTTCCCACCCCCTGCTCAACCACTCAGGAATAATTGCACAGCACATCCCAACTGTTCCCTTGTGTTTCCATTGTTCTACAGGGTCCGGCAGGCTGCTTCTACAGTCCCTTTCCCCACCCCTTTCTTCCTCAATCATGAAACATTTGATTGCATGCCTCAACTGTTTCTGTTCCTTTATGCTCCTCAGCTGTTCCCATGGGTCTAGTAGGCTTTCCCCACTCCTTTGCTCGATCACACAAAGATGATCATGAGCACGTCTCAGCTGTTCTTGCTTGCTCCTCCTTCTTAGTTGTTTCCATAGTTGTTTCCAGGTAAGCTGGAGCTAAATCCAGTTATTAAGTAAACCAGTTATTCAAGAATGGCTGGATTCACAAGTGTGCTTAACCATGTGAATTAAAGGCCTTAAGGCCAAATTCAGAATATAGACTCAAATGGTTAGTATTAACCTTAATTAATTTTTAATTAATACTGGTTAGTATTAACCTTAATTAATTTTTTCTAGCTAAAAAGATTTGCAAATCCACTGCATTTGGTTGGTTTAAAATTAATTTATTGTGCAAACCAACCAAAATGGTAAATTGAATAACAAGGTTAAATACATTACACAAATATAGTCAATGGGTGCCTCTTCTGAACATTTAATAATATAATCGGCTGTTAACTTACACTAAACAGTCAGTGGCATTTTTTGTTGACACAACTGGATTGCACTCTGACGTAAGGTACACTGTGATGTTTTGAAAAGTAAAAGTGAAAAAATAAAACATTTAACTTTTGTATTTTGATGTTTAGAAGTTAAAGTTACATATGTCCTTGGTCTTAAAATACTGTATTGAGTTGCTGTATTGCATTGGATCAATCATATATTGCAGTAGGCTTAGATTTATATCCAGATAGAACCTCTTTTATTTTACTTGTCTTATTTCTGCAAAGATCAATATGCAGATAATAATTAAATCAAGCCAGCAAGTCCACATAATACCACATTGCATTAGAAATATATTAATATGTGGAATAAAGCAATTGTTTATATGGAGCTTAAAGAGAGGTAAAATCTTTAGAATGCTTCTCATGATTTCCTTTAATACCCAAAACTTTATTTCTTAAAATATATATCAAATAAGTGACCCTTCATTTATTTGCAATTCAATATTTATTCATACTAAAACTTTAAATCAAAAGAAAAAAATGATTTCAACAGTACGAACCAAATAAAACTGTATATAGAATGTTCCCTCTAGATAATTTGCTTTTAGGAGCCTTAGTTTATTCCTTGTAAAGGAAAAATCTTTCTGATTTCCTGAGGCAGCATGAGAAATAGGTTGTATACGAAATTTACTGATATAAACTAAGCCCAATTCAGACCTCACTAATGAATGATTCAGAGGTAAATATTTAAAAGACCCTCAAATACTTTCTTTCTCCCCCCCACATCATAGCACCATTTGCAAATTTGGTAGAAATCTGCTGCTAAGCTGGGAACACCATTCCTTTAAAATCTAAAGGCAACCCATCAGTATGTATTTGCCCTCTTGACTCCAGAACTGAAAAACTTTCAGGTTTTTTTGGAATGACTTGTACATTTGCATGCTGCACCTTGGAATTTATCTTGAAACTTATTCCCAAATCAACCAATTCAAAGGGTTGGAAGGGTTGGAATGTTATTTTTGGGAGGTGGAATACCTTACTGCATGCCATGTCTTCATTTCTCCTTCTGTTTTCTTCCTGGTGGCTTCTGGGAAAAAGATAGGAGGTCTGTCTGAACCCTGCCAAGTATATGCTCTTAGTTACCTCTTTTCCCACTGCCTCACTACCCAAATAAATGCTCTGATGGAAAAAAGTCAATGGAAATAAGAAATGTGATGGTATCTTTTATTTATTAAACTTATTCACCACCCTTTTCAGTACAAGTGATTCTGGGTGGTTTACAATAAATCTTGCAGATTTTATAAAAAACTTCTGATATTAAACAGTTGGCTGCTAATAAAGCCACATGGAAGAAAGCAGTTTTTGTGATTTAATGCAAGAGTTTAGTTTAAGTTAGCATAATTGAGCACCGCAGTTCATTAATTCAGCCAACCAGTTTTGCAGCAGTTTTCCTAGGTAGCAGGAAGAATGTAGCAAGTGTAAATAAGTATGACAGATGGGATAAAATCAGTGACATGATTCCCCAAGGGTACTAATATTAGGCTGAATGAAAACTCTCACAGGCACTCAGTTGGCTTCAGCTGTCACATCTGGATATAAATTTTAAGTCCATAACTAATGTTTGCAGAAACCTTTTTTAAGGTCCTGAGTAAAAACAGCTACTTGTTAATGGGCTTCTTGCTCTCTATAAATATAAAGACAATAAGGAAGTCCAGAATGATCACAGATAAGCAGCATAATCAAATCAGGTCAAACTTTGATTGCCACTATGAAATGTATCCTGTTAGCAGTTAACTGTTTAAACCTGTTGTAAATAAAAAGGTAAAGATTCCCCTTTTCAGTCATGTCCAACTCTAGGGGGCAGTGCCATCTCCGTTTCACAGCTGAAGAGCTAGCACTGTCCAAAGACACTTCCATGGTCATGTGGCCAGCAGGACTATATACCAAGGCGCATGGAATGCTGTACCTATTTATCTACTTGCATTTTACATGCTTTTGAACTGCTAGGTTGGCAGGAACTGGGGTGAATAATGGGAGCTCACCCTGTTACATGGTGCCTGGGACTCAAACTCAGGTTGCTGACCTTCCAGTTGACAAGCCCAGTGTCTTAACTGCTAGGCCACTGTGCCCCTAAACCTGTTGTAGCATAAGATAATTGCTACCTCAGAATTTTCAAAGACTTTTGGGACTGAAATAAGAAAACTTTACTCTAAGAACAGGTAAAAATGTAATGAAAGTCAGGGTAACAGTAATGTCAGTTTTTCTGGCAATCTAATCTTAGGGCTATAGGAGGAATTATCAATATCTGTGGAAGGACCATTCATGAGGTTGACTGAGGATCTTTGGGCTCCTACCTCTGGCTTATTGTAGTAAGTTTGTAAATCACAAAATAGCAACAAACTGAAGACTACAGTAAAGTAATAAGCTACTTAGGCTCCAGAGATTTATTTCTTAACCACACTGATCCAAGAAGATACAAACTACATTTTTTGGGCACAGTTGCTTAGGAATTTGAGTCTGCAGCCATATTCTTTTCTTGGACATTCTGAAATTAGAAGCTCTCAGGTGTGTTATTCATAATGCTTGCTTGTTTTAAGATTTTCCCCAAAGCTAACAAACATTGCCAATGGGCAGTGCTGAGCCATTTCATGTTCTCTGTCATGGCTTCATTAGAAAATATTACTTGTTCCCCATTTGTGGCACTAATAGTCTCCCTTAGGCTCTTGTGCCTGTTTAAAGCCAGTCACTATACTGCAGTAGGAACTGTTTCCATAGAACAAGTAAAAAAGCCAACATTTATTTTGTATGATGTAGATGAATTATGAACAGCCTGCATGGCATTCAAGACATAAATGTCACTGTGGCATCAAAGAAAAATCTGTTTTATTCCCCTCACTTGTTTCTCTAAGGGGTTAGCTTCTTAGCACAATTATAATAAATATATTACAAGTGATAATTGTCAGAAGATTGACAGATCATTGCCTATAAGAAAACATTGGAACATTCCTAAATTAAAATATTTCTTTCTACTGACATCATGAATTTTCTTCTGACATTATTATTGACAAGCTGATCAATATCACACACTATGGCTACTGATTTTTTTCCCTGTGGAAATTCGGAAAACAAAAAAGAATAAGAGAAACTTAATGACAGTTCCCCAATAAATGAAAGGAGAGGGAAACCTAAGAAATAAATCTTAGCTTCAAATAAAGTGAATGACAGTGACATAGCACAAAGAAAACAATATTATATCTCTTGGAGTTAACATAAAAAAACAAAATAATGTCTATAACGTCATGAAAACATTATGACTGTTTGGACAATTATAATTCAGCATATTCAATAATATTTTTTTAGAAACATTTAGTAATTATTGGCATGGCTCTTTTAATGACTTGGTTAGTAGTACTGTGTGCTGGAGAAGACTCTTGAGGGTCCCTTGGATGGCAAGGAGATCAAACCAGTCAATCCTACAGCAAATCAACCCTG
>JANHZU010008739.1:18240-28805 GCA_032468055.1 Acrochordus granulatus | reverse complement strand
CTCTCTCATCTTTTTAAGTGGGAGAACTTGCACAATTGGTGGCTGACTAAATACTTTTTTGCCCCACTGTAAATAAGCAGGGTGACAATATATAGCTTTATTGTACTCCTTTTCCAATTTTGCAACAATCCATTATTTCATTCTGTTTTTAACTGTTGCTTCTTGAACATACAGGTTTCTCGGGAGACAGATAAGGTGGTTTGGTACTCCCATGTCTTTTAGAATTTGTCATCAGTTATTGTGATCCACACAATCAAAGGCTTTAGTGTAGTCAGTAAAGCAGAAATAGAAGGGTTTTTTTTGCAATTCCCTTGCTTTTTCCATGATCCAGCAAATGTTGGCAAATTGATCTCTAGTTCCTCTGCGTCTTCAAAACCCAGCTTGTACATCTGGTACTTCTCGGTTCACATACTGCTGAAGCCTATCATGTACTATTTTGAGCATAACCTTGCTAGCGTGTGAAATGAGTGCAACTGTATGGTAGTTTGAACATTCTTTGGCATTGTCCTTCTTTGGGATTGGAATGCAAACTGACATTTTCCAATCCTGTGACCATTGTTGAGTTTTCCTAATTTTCTGGCATGTTGAGTGCAGCACTTTAACATCATCATCTTTTAGGATTTTCAATAGTTCATCTAGAATGCTGTCACCTCCACTAGCTTCATTGTTAATAATATTTCCTAAGGCCCATTTGACTTCACTTTCCAAGATATACGCCTCTAGTTTAGTGACCACACCACTGTGGTTATCAGTGACATTTAGATCTTTCTTGTATAGACTTCTGTGTATTCTTGCCACCTCTTCTTAATCTCTTCTGCTTTTGTTAGGTCCCTACCATTTTGTCCTTTATCATGCCCATTTTTGAATGAAATGTTCCCTAGAGTACCAATCAACTTCAGCCTCTTCAGAATCAGTAGCTGGGGCATAGACTTGGATTATTGCTTTTCTCACTCTTTTATTGATTATGATAGCTACTCCATTTCTTCTCAGGGATTCTTGTCCACAGTAGTAGATACAGTGGTCCTATTAAATTCACCCACTTCTGTCCATTTTAGTTCAAATTATTCCCAAGCTGTCAATGTTCAATCTTGCCATCTCATGTTTGACCACATCCATCTTGCCTTAAGAGATACCCAAATGACAATCACTACACTCTCCCCTACCCTGAGGCCTTGGCTGGTGCCAGACCCTAAACCCAGCTGGAAACATCTCCAAAAGGGGCACACCCCCTTCTGGTGTCAGCCAGGTCTCAGTGATGCATGCTTATCCCTAATAAGATCAAAATAAGGGGAGCCTTGTTATTTATATGCCTGGTCTTCCACCTTCCTTTTTTGGGGAAGGTTGTTGCTTGGCTGTTTCAGAGGATCATGGATGAAACAGATTATCTAGACCCATATCAGTCTGGGTTCAGGCCTGGTTATGGGACAGAAACAGGTTTGGTTGCACTCATGGATGATCTCTGGCAAAAGCATGATGGAGGTGAGGTTGGGAAAATATTCATGGATTTTTTTAAGAAAAATATTCTTGTCCTTGGCCTAAAGAATAGCAAAGATCAGGCCAGTCTTCTAGGGAATGTATATTCAAAACACAACTGGAGGTTGTTTTTCTTTCATTCACAGTTGTTTGGTATTGATAAATTATGCTATTTCACATCAAAAATCCCAATATACTTGTAAAAGCTTTTTCTTCTCCATGAACTGAACATTTTATACAGGGTCCATGAATGAGCTAAAGAGGGTCAGACTGTCTGTGATAAATTAAGGTCATAAACAATGGAAGCATATATAAGAAGACTTTTACAGGAGGAGGAGGGGGCAGGAGGAGGAACTCTTCCTTAAAAAGTTTCAGTTATATTCAGATAGAAATATTGGCATGAAAAACAGGGGAGAAGTAGGGGAAATATTTTTTGCTGCCAAGGCCTGGTCTTGAAAATGTGCACTGTATGGACAGAATGCAATTAATAGGTACTATGATACTATAGTGCTTAAAAAAATGGAGTAAATGGCACCAGCCAAATACTCATTACTAAGGTAACACATTCACATGACAGAAAAAGGTAACATTTACTTCATCCATTTCTTTAATGAGAAAAACCCACACATATGCACATCTCCCCTCTAGTACTAAGCAATGTTAATTCTACAGAGGTTGCCCGACTACTCCCATCATCCCTTATTGGCTTACATATTTAAAATATGTTAGACTGAATAGAATGACCAGGGAAACTCAAGACAGCAGCTATGGTTATATGGAAATCCCATCCCTTATTTATTTGACATGCCTATGGTGCTTATAAAAAGGGGTACAACTTCAATGATAGTTGCCCTCTTGATTTTTTTTTACTCCTGTAAACACCATTATCTTTTATCAGAAGGCTTACACCATCAAGCCACAGGAGACAATATTGCCAGGAATGATATTTAGGGGAAATATGCATAGCCAGAATGCTTTCTCAGGCACTCAACCTCAGGTGACTTAGCTGTTTCTCAGCTAATATTTCTCACAGTCCTGTTGTGATGATAAAAGTAGAAAAATCATTTGTATTACTGTAAAAGCTGGCCTCTGGAAAGATCTGAGGAAAAAAATACTCAAGAAGAAGGTCACCTGCATAATGAACCTTTTGTTTTGTATTATTTCACATGGTTACATAAACTGAAACCGAAATAAAAATGTTACATCATTCCGTGAGCTTTTTCTGCCGGCACTTGTACTAATTAATGTTCTTTTCCTATATTAGTATCATGTACATCACTCATCCTAAATGCACTGTCAGCCCCATTTCTCCTTGTGCCAAGGACAGAGAAAGCTGCAGAGTGAAGGTAAGCTTGTTTCTCTTAGTGGTCATGGTTGTGGCCTCACCAAAGTACAGAAACCAAAAAAAATAAACTTTCATTCTTTTATACCTGACAGATCTGCAGCTTAACATAAGTCATTCTGTGGTAAATTGCAATTTAGCACAATTGAAGCTTGCATAATGTATTGGTGATGCTTGATTTTTACTTATTTTGTAATATACTGGTCTGTTACCATTCAAAATGCAGAGGAATGAGGATATGCTTAACAGAAAATGGATCTCTGCTTGCCCTCAGTCAGCTAGTTCATCTATCTGGGAACTGGTTAAACAAAACACCTAAAAATGTAAGGAATTGTAATGATACAAGAAAGCATTGTAAGCAATGCTTTGTATCTTTTGATCTTAAGTAACACAAGAATAAAATCTGATACTTTTTTTAAAAAAAGTCCAAATGGATAAGAATGTATTAAAAATACATTTCAACATCTATATTTAAACACTTTTTTACAAGGCTTTGACAATATTCAGTATCAGGCTTTTGATATCCTCCGGGCTAACTCAACTGGGAATATTGAGAACTGCAGTCCAGTGCATGTGAAGGGAACCAGATTAGGGAAGGCTGTTCTAGAAATAAGCTGAATGCAAGTACGGTAATTGCTTACCAAGTGATTTTTTTATAACTATACAGTCACATGAAGATCAGTCCACATTTGAAACTCGCCCCACATGGGAATAAACATTCATAAGATATCTGCAGTCAATCAAACCCTCATTATTTTCCCTTGAGGACAATACAGAAAAGGAAACCAATGCCTAAGTTACTAAAATAAATAAACTAATCACTAGAGAAATAATAGTCTAATGTTCAATCAAACAATTGATTAAATGTTCTTCCCCTTTAATTTCAATCACTTCATCAAAGTGAAAAATAAGCAAGATCTGTAGCAAATTGCACTGATGTCAAATCAAAACATGTGTGATGACATAATATGCAAATTCTGTGATTATGTACTTGTGTCCAGAGCCCTGATACAAGTGTACATTTTGTGATATTTGTATGATTATCTTATCAAGCAGAGGTCATTTGCTCTTGCTGTAGAAGTCCATAAAAGTATGGATTACAAACTAGAAGACTATCTTGTATCTGCAGGGAGCTAGCTTCTTCCAGGTATATGATTGCAATGTAATACTTTCCTCAGTGAAGAAAGATCTCATTATAGTAGACTATGGTAGGCATTGCATTAATCTAACCAATTGGTGACTCTGAAGAGCCACAACAATTGCAGTAGTCAAAGTTGGACAAAGCCCCCCCCCACCCAGGCCATGGCTTCCGCTTGCTAATGCATCAGGAGCAAAAGTCCAGAATGACTCCCAAATTGCAGACCCATTACTTCCTTATCAAGAGTTACAACTGGAGCTTCTTAACCACCCTGATAGACGAAGAGTAATTCTATCTGCTAGGATTCAGTTTGAACCTTTTTTCTCCCATCCAAAATCTCACCACCTCTAGATACTAAGACAGGAACTCAGTAGCATCACTAGAGTAAAGGGGTAAAGCAGGGTATCATCAGCATATCCATGATACCAATCCTGAGCTAACAGATTATCTCACCCAATAATTACATATTAAATAGTAAAGGCAGAAGACTGATCCTGTGCGCTCCTGAGACAATGTCTCTTACCAAATCAGTGAATTTGTTTAGGACCTGGCTTGCCACTTGCAAGATCAATGTCCCTCTACCATTATGGCAGAGTTTGATGCAGGACCTGAAATTCAGCTCAGCAGATATCCAAGATGGTGACATACCCATATTTTGTCCACCAAGGTTACAGCAATACATGAGGGGGGCAATAAAATGAGCATCATACCTGTAAAAGAAGCTAGGATTTGCCAGTTTGGGGATGGAGGTTTTTGAAATAGTAGTGGATATGTGTAGCTTATCCATTTGCATTATTGACAATGCCTATTAGTAGGGTAATGAAAACATATGCATCCCCAAAACTATTCTCAAAGAACAGTGGATTGAAAATTATAGATAATACCTATTAAAAATCACCATGTTTCAGTTTAAAACAGAACAGAGAAAGAGCTGTCTATAGAATGGATTGCAGTTAAATGGAACAGTAAAAAAGAAGCATCACAATTTCCAATAGGACATTAAATTAGTTTAACAAGGTGTTTTTTTAAGTTAGCAGAATTTTAAGCTTTTAGATTAGAAAGCTAAATATCGATATCTGTAATAGCAGAAATATAGTAGATGGTGTCATTGTAGTAGCATGGCTGATTCCTTAGGGAGAAAGGTTGGGAAAATTTCCTATCCCAGAAACTTTCTGGCCTACTCAGCCTGACTGACTTCTATTTTGTGTGATAGTTTTCCCTGCCACTATCTATCTTCTAGGAAAGACCTCATCTGTTCTCCCCATTAATCCCAGTGTATGAGGTCATAGCTTATATACTCTTATATAGTAGGATTACTTTCTGGCAAATTTATAAGAAAAAAATGAGAAAAATAAAAACAATTATAGAACCACTTCCTTGGCTCTGTAGTATTGAGGCATGAGACTAGGGCAATAAGTCCTTTGGCTTCTTTTCCCATTTGGGAGACAGACCAAATTCTCACAAGACCTGAATAAAAACAAACTTTATTTGGGGAAAAAAGGAAAAGAAAGAATATAAAAATCCTTTTTAGACTATAGTGGTCCCAAACAAAGCATTCAATGACAAAAGAGGTATCTATCAGCCTGCCTGCCTGCCTGCCTGCCTATCTACCTACCTACCTACCTACCTACCTATCTATCTATCTATCTATCTATCTATCTATCATCTATCTATCTATCTATTTTTCCATCCATCCATCTATCTATCTACAGTATCTATCTATCTATCCATCCATCTATCTATTTATCTATCTCAAATCACAGATAGCAACTTAAAAAGCATCTCACCTACCAAAGTATTAGGCTCAGAGGCAAATCATAACATGCTGATCTGCTCCTAATTTTAAAAGCAGCTGTGTTGTGAAGAGACTCCAAGTTGAATAAAACATAATTACTGTGCTTGCAGAGAAATACCAGAAAAAAAGTATTAGGTTTAAAGACACAAAGACTAAATACAAGTCCTGGAATAGATTTCCATTTGTCTCAGTCTTGTTGGATTTCTTCTCCAGATCTTTGGAAATTCCACCCGGTTAATTCTGAGGGTTCTAAGAGCTGGTATGAATCAGATATGTCTTTTCAGAGTTGTTTTTTCAACTTTTGACTTTGTTTTAATCTTTTTCCCTCTGGTAAAAAGAGCGGGGGTTGTGCTTTTTCCCTGAATATGTGATCTCCAACCCTGCTTCATACATCTTAAATACATATTGAGACTCACATCTTGCTGGTGTCAGTGAATGAGGAGTGAGGGCTGAGGATTGCCTGCCCATTCAGTATCTTTGACATCCTTCTATTAACAGGAAGATATTGTAATAAATTAGAGACTGTTTTGTGGATTGTAGAAGCAGACTTCATCTCCATATTTTTACAAATGCTAGGAAAGACTTCTGTATCCTATTTATCCACTTGGATTTTGCATGCTTTCAACCTGCTAGGTTGGCAGGAGCTGGGACAAATATCAGGAACTCACTCCATTACGCGGGCTGAGTCTCAAACTAGGGATGCCAACCTTCTGGCAGACACTGGGGCTTGTCAGTCAGAAGGTCAGCAAATCTGAGTTTGAGGCCCAGGCATTACTTAACAGAGTGAGCTCCTGTTATTTGCCTCAGCTCTGGCCAACTTAACAGTTTGAAAGCATGCAAAATCCAAGTAGATATATAGTTCCAGTGGCGCAAGTGGTTAAGAGCTCGGCTTGCCGGCTGGAAGGTCGGCGTCCTGGGATCACGACCCAGAGTTGCCACGCAGCAGGGCGAGCACCTGCTGTTCAGCCCTAGCTCCCGCCCACCGAGCGGTTCGAAAGCACGCAAGCGTGAGTAGATAGATAGGTACCGCCCCTTTCGGCGGGAAGGTAATAGTGTCCGTGCGCCTTAGGCATCCAGTCATGCCAGCCACATGATCATGGAGCCGTCCCAGGACAAACACTGGCCCTTCGGCTTAGAAACAGGGATGAGCACCGCACCCTAGAGTCGGTCACGACTGGCAGGGTCTCCTTTACCTTTAAATTGGTGGGAAGGTAACAGCATTCCATGTGCCTCGGCAAATACAGTCATGCCAGACACATGACAAAAGAAGCTTGTCTAGATAACTCTCTCTTCAGCTATGAAACAGAGATGAGCACCACCCCATAGAGTCAGACATGAATGAAAGGGGAATACTTTACCTTTTACCTTTATGAAATTTTGGGTGCCTGCATCCCGTCAATGTAGACACTGCTGAGGTAAAGGAATTAATAGATGATTTGGCATAAGTGCTGAGCAAAAGTGACTGGCCCAAGGTCACCCAGCTGGCTTTATGTCTAAGGCAACACTAGTACTCACAGTCTCCCAGTTTCTAGCTTGATTCCTTAATCACTATACTATGCTAGATTTCACATTCCTATATTGTATAATCATACAGTAAATTTTCACTGAAGTATGCTTAAAGAGAGGATTTCTTTGAAAAAGGAGACTGAAAGTAAGTGGCATTCCCAACTTTGATATTGTCAGTTTAAAAATAGTTTTTGTTACTCTAATTCTTTAAACTGCTGAAAGATGGATGGCTAGTTATGAACTTTGTTGAGATGAAAAGATCTATCACAAAATGATGAGAATCAGTGCAACTTACTACCTTTGAAGCACAAAGCACAAAATTACTTAACAATTCGTAGTCATTGTTTAATGGTTACTTTTTAATGATTATTTATGACTACTGGATATGAAGAGATAGCATTGATATATCAAACTGATTCAGATATATACAGATTTAATTAGAAAATATATTAATTAATCGATATAGAACTCTAGCAAATATGGGAAGATGGTAAGTTGGGTATGTTACTTTATGAGTTGAAACTCTAAAAGCTCTAAAAAGTCAGAGACTCTTAAAAATATTTAATCCCCATCATGAAGCATACAAGGTCATTTATAAACACAAGGCATTTGGAAGCAAAAGCTTAAATAGATGTAGGACAGGGATTCTGTATTAAATCAACTATGAATTTCCATTGTAGTCTGCAAGTATTTTAAACACCCAGTCTTCAGGGGGATGTTTGGCTGTCTGCACTATCAAAGAAACAGCCAAAAAAAGATTATTTTGACACTGTAAAGATGATGAAATTCAAGCAAAATTTCTATCTAATTACTAAGCCTCAATCTAAGAATAGCATATATTCAAAAGTAGACAAGGAGCAATGTTAAAAAAAAGCTACTTCCCCCTCCCAACCCAGTAGGAGCTCCAATCAACTCCTGCCCGTTTCTAAGTGTTTAGAAATAGTGCTGCATTTATCTGTAAAGTGGGCTGAAGTTTGTTTATTGATATTTCTCAGTATTCTGTTATACTTTACCAGAAGGAAGCTGGAAGGCAGTCTTAATGGTATAGCACAATCTTAACAAATTTAAGGTTCACAGATTTAAAATCACAGGAAGCTGCTGTTATATACATAGGTTTTTTTTAAAAAAAATATTAATACAGGCAATCCCCAGTTAAGAATATCCATCTTATGGATAACTCTTATTCAAAACAAGCTGCCTCTTAAAAAAACAAGCTGCTACCATTAAATGGTGGACAATGTTCTCCCTCCTTGAGCTGATGAACTGTTGAAGCTGTGCAATGTTTTCATGAACCGCCGAAGTTCCACAGTTTTAATATACAGACTATTTTGAGTAGTTCAAGAAAACAGTATGTGGCTTCAATGGTTCATTGGCTTGAGGAGAATGCCATCCACCATTTTTAGTAACAGACAATCTTTTTTTAAGTATAAGTACCAACTTACATACAAATTTGCCTGGGGAATGGAACTCATTCTTAACCTGGGGACTTCTAATACATTTGGTATCTTATGATGGGGACACAGCAAATCTTGCCTCAATACCATTGTAATTTCTGTATCAAATCGAGACAGAAAGACTGTTCTGCTTTTTATGTGGGGCTGCCTTTGGAAGTAGTTCAGAAACTTCTGTGACTGTAAAATGTTGCAGTCTTTTTGCTAGTAGGGACAAAGTGCTCAGGATATAATACATCAATTCTGTATTTGCTGCGTTGGCTCTCCTTTCTCTTCCCAGATAAGTTCACACTGATGTGGTGGTGCTGATGTGGGCATAAGAAGCTTGTGTAAGATTAATTACAGAACTTGCCTCAGTAGGAGTAATTGAAAGTGAAAGTGAAGTCAAGAGACAGCAGTAGCTCATCTCTGAGGAACTTCGTTCCCATTGATCAGGAATGGGCAATACTTTGGAGATCAGGAGCTGCTGTTAATATTTGGGCAGATGCAAAGGTCACATTGGGAAGGGGTTAATATGGTAAAAACAGCCAAATATCATCATGTATATGGACAAGTTGAGAGTTTACTTTTTCCCTTTGGTGCAATTGAGGCTTTCTTCATTTTCAAAAATGTTAATCTAAATTCTCTGTCTTATAGCATCATTTTAAAAGGCTCAAAATGTTAAGAAACCAGTGAAATGTGGATGAAGCTGAGATCAACAGCCACCAGGAAGCCCTAGTTATACCCCCAGAAGGAATCATGACTCTACATCTCCTTCCAGTGATATGGGGTTTCTGAATGGATCCAATACAGTTATGGTCTCCTATGGAAAAGCCCCTATTATAATCAACTGATGAGGTCAGATAAATTCATACACAGTTCCACAAAGTAAATCAACTGATACAAATATTTCACTATTTCCTAATCCTATCATATTGTGAATGGCTGGTTCTTTAGCAAGGGAGACTATAAAAAACAATCCCACAATTTCAAAATGTTTTAGGACATATGTAACAACATACAGGTAATATTATTGTACCTGTTTTGCTTGTGTATGTTTTTGTTGTTGGTTAATTGAGCAACTTTGGCCCTTATTGTTTTCCTTGGTACTCTGTTCAGGATAGGAAGCTGGCATGGCTTTTGAAGTGTTGGAAAATCTGTAACATTATCTTCCACTGCCATTTTACTTAACTGTAAGTAAATGCAGAGTAACTTGAGGAAGCAAAACTTATTCCTATATTTCCTTTAAATGTCAAATAGAAGAACCAAAGCAGTACAACAGACTGAGATACATGTGATTTCACATACTTCATAAAGATTGAGGTTCTTATTAGTCCTAAACATTAGAGTAATACATTATACTACTGGGCAAATACAATGTTCCTGGGTATTTGTCACATATCCCTCTTTCCATAGAGAAGTATAATTACGCTATTCAGAAATGGACAGAACCTCACAGCTTCTCAGGCAGCCCAAAGATGGACGCTAAACCCTCGGCAGAACAATTACTTTAGATGATTAAATTAAATCTACCCTGAGAAAAGCTTTCAAATTTAGCAAAGAAAATTATATTGACCTTGCTTGTTTTTTTTTGTTTCAGGATATGAAACAAAAGATCAAATGACCTGGATTGAAAACAACATAAAAGAAACCCAACAAGTGATGAAACATATGTTCTAATGATAATATCTCAAAATTCACATTTAGAATTTTATGTCTCAGAGAATAACTGCTCATTATATTGACCATGCAAATCTCAGAAAGGATCCATGCAAATCTCAGAAAATCCTGGGTGCCAAATAACTATTTATTATTTAATAGTTGCAGTTAGTCATTTACAAGCTAACACAGTCCAGGATCATATCTACACCAATAACAGAC
>JANHZU010008737.1:14831-27038 GCA_032468055.1 Acrochordus granulatus | reverse complement strand
GATCCACACAGTCAAAGGCTTTAGCATAGTCAATGAAGCAAAAGTAGATGTTTTTCTGGAATTCCCTCGCTTTTTCCCCACAATAGCAACCTTATTGATGTGAGTTAGACTGAGAGAGTGACTGGCCCAAGATCAGATTCTTTATTGGCCAAGCTGGTTTTCATGGCTAAGGCAAGACTAGCACTCACAACTCCTGGTTGTTAGTCTGTTACTTTAACCACTAGACCAAACTGGCTAGCTATTGCAAAGTTTATGCAAAGTTAATATGGTCACGCAAATGGGTACTAAAATAATTAATTGCCTGATGAATGAAATTTCAGTATCCCTTCTTGATGATTTTAAGTTTATAAAGTAATGGTTTATAAAGTAATATTAACTGGCAATAAAAAGGAAAGTAAAATATCTACAAGTTATTTTCACCTTTAGTTGCCTTTATTACTTTTATTTGGTTATTTTTTTAGCAGGTACAATTGTTACCAGATGAAACATCTTTGCAAGATCACAAACTAGTAAATTTAAAGTTTGAAAATCAATCAGATGATGCAGTTCAAGATTCAGAGTGTTTGATTTTAGAAAATTGGGCTAAGATGATGAAATTAACCATAGTTAAATACTGCTTGGATACAAGTTAGTTAAGGCCTCCAGGGAGATGGTCTGTGGCTGGGTCCAAGTGATGGTTAATTCCTCTTTGTGGGAGGGGGTAGTACTTTCTACCTTGAAGGAGGCAGTGGTACAGCCTCTTGTCAATTGCCCATCCTTGGACCCAGCCACATAAGATAACTTTTATGTCATTCATCTCCAAAGTTCCCTTTTTGAGGAAGATTGTTGAGAGGGTAGTTGGCATGCAGCTTCAGAGGGCTCTGGATGAAACAGATTGTTTTGACCCTTCTCAGTCTGAGTTCAGGCCAGGTTATAGCATTGAGATGCCTGCTGCTGATTTTTGGAGATCTGAGATGAAGGTGGCGCAACTGTCCTGGCTTTGCTGGATTTCTTGTTGGCTTTTGATACTATCGTCCATGGTATCATTCTGGACTGCCTCAGGAGATTGGGAGTGGGAGGCATGGTTTTATGGTGGCTCTAGTCCTTTCTCCATGGCTAATTCCAGTCAGTGTTGATGGGTGAGGAAAGGTCAAGCCATAGGCCTCCACAGATTGGGGTGCCTCAGGGCTCAGGTCTCTCCCCTCCTCTCTTTAACATCGACATGAAACTACTGGGTAAGGTTATCCAATGGCATGTGGTACAGTATCAGTATGCTGATGATACCTAGTTATACATCTCTACCCTGGGCTGGGTAAATGTTGCTATTGTGATGCTATCTGAGTACCTGGAAGCTGTAGGGATCTGGATGGGGATTAACTGAGTTCCACTCAACCCTGTCAAGATGGAACGGCTTTGGGTTTTTGGCTCCCCAGGGTCTAGTGACTTATCATCCATGTCTCTGGATGGAGTTATACTTCCCTGGGCCAAGTTGGAATGCAATTTGGGGGGCCTTTTGGACTCACAGCTCCTGCTTGATGAGGTAGCAGCCATGGCTAGGGGGCCTTTGCCTAGATTCCTTATGTGTGCCAATTATGCCCTTGGTCGGGAGGCCTTGTTCATAGTCACTCAGGCCTTTGTCACCTCCCAGCTGGATTATTGCAATGCACTTGACTTGAGGCTGCCCTTGAGAGCCACTTGGAAGTTACAACTGATCCAGAAAGCAGTGATGCACACAGTATTGGGTTCCCATGCTACACCTGTGTTGCATGCACTGCACTGGCTCCCAGTTTCCTTCTGGTTTCAATTTAAAGTGCTGGTTGTCATCTTTAAAGCCCTACACAGCAAAGACCTGGTTATTTTCAGAACTGCCTTTCCTTAGAATATCTGCCCATCCCACTCGATCAAATAGGCTGGGCATGATCGAGTTCCTCTCCTTGAAAATTGGCCATCTAATGGGACCGCAGAAGCCTGCCTTTTCCATGGCTGTCCCTACCATGTGGAATCCCCTCCTGCCACAATTTGACAGGCCCTACCCTTCTAGACTTTTGGACAGCTGTTAAGACCTGTTTTTTTTTACTGGGACTCTGGGATTGTATTGATAGAAGGCATGCAGGGAGAGTAGCTGAGCCTGTAGGGGGCTTCCAAAGGGGCATGATTACAATTCAGAGTTTCTATTTTTACTATTTTTGTTAATATTTTATTTATTGATTTACTGGGTGTTATGAGCTGCTCAAAGATGCTTAAGATGGATGGCCATATAATTATTTTAAATAAATAAATAAACAATCACAGGCAATCCGGGGTTTTGTTAGAGTTTACTGTGCAGCTACATTAAGAACTTGATAATCTAACCTCTTCATCATGACCGCTATAATTAGACAAAGGGCAAGTTCTATTTTACACTTTATATGGTTATTATTTTTCCGTATTTCTGAAAGATTCATCCAAGTTCATAATGTATGCAAATGTTCAAAACGTCCCATATTTCCTCCATAATACTGACACATTATCCACACTGCTGAGTAATATTAATGAAGAATTGTAATTGCATATCATAAGGTTACAGTTATAGTTTTAAAGTACTCTTATTGTTGCTGACAATTTAACGACAGTAATTTCCTTTTCAGCACATTTTCCCACTGTTCTACATATAACTTTCTCAGATTAAAGGGTATTATGTTCTTGAGCCCTCATTTAACAAATGCTAGCAAAATTTAATTGTTCGGTTTTTATAGGTGATGAGATGCCACCTCCTTGTTCAACATAGGTAGAATAATCTTGTGGGCAATTCAGGGTATCTGAGGAGCCGTCTCACCGCAATGGGACTGACCCGCCCTCCTTGCTCCACTGGGAGAGTCCTACTTCAGATCCCATCTGCTAAGAATTTTGGCTGGCGGCGTTCAGGAGAAGGGCCTTTTCTGCTGTGGCCCCTGCCTTCTGGAATACTCTCCTGCTGGAATATTCCTGGCTTTCCAAACAGCCTGAAAACTTGACTGTGCTGGATGGAGTAGAGAGAATATCCCCACCCATATTGCCTGATCTCTTGGTTTTTAGTTTCTTATTTATTCTTCTTTATTGTATTTATCCATTTACCTTTTTATCATTTTCACGGATGGCTAATTTGTAGTCCAGCATATTGGGGGAACATAACCACATGAAGTATTTTAGCAACGCTTTACACTTTAAATAGTTTGTTGACCTGACAATTGATTGTTAAGCATGTTTTACTATTTATGTAGTAAATATTAGGACATGTTTAAGTTGGCGCAACACAATATAACCTACATGCGTCGGTAAGCTTATCTGGAGTTATTTCGGAGAGTCAGTAGTTAACTTTTGTGGTATTAGATGGGGGACAGAGCTGATTGAATACAGTGAGAATAAACGAAGTTAGTCGAGTAACCAATTAGTCAATTAGAAGGGAAACACATCTGTAATCTATAATTTACATAGTAACATAAAGTTATTTAAAGGGCGACTTCTCCAACCACAGAGGCCCGGCGGCCATTTTGAAAAGACAATGCCCTCTTCACGAGCAAGAGCGCCCTGCGGGGTGCGCGCACGTTAAACAGGGGCGCGGACGATGTCCCTGGGTGCGCGCACGCACTCATGCTTCATCCTCGCTCCGCCATTCTCTTTGGAGTTATGTAACGGCACTGCGCGCTCTCGTAAATCGAGGCCCAATGGGGAAGCGGCTTAAGGGGGAGGGGAAAGCACAGCGTGCGCGCTCTCGCAAGCCAAGGCGCGGCCCCGCGGCATTACGTGCGCGTTCATTCGCCCCCTCCCCCAGTCTTTCTGTCTCGGCCGTCGCGGTCGGTTTTTCATCTTTCCGTCCCCCCACTTGCTCTGTGGTGCTTGGAGCGGAGCAGACCCCGCCGACTCGCTATGGCTGACGAGAAGCCCAAGGTGAGCGAGCGAGGGAGAGAGGGGTGGCGGGCCGGCACAGGGGAGGGGGGAGGAGGAGGAGAGCGCAGCGCAGGCTCTGCCGCGCCGGGTCTTGCGCGCCATTTTCCTCCCCTCCCCCGTCTCGGTCTGGGCCCTTTCCGGAGGACGGGGGGAGATTGGGGTGCTCTTTCGTGAAAATAAGGGTTCGCCTTCTCCCTTTTGGGAATAGGGAGTGTTCTTGGCTTTGCGAAGCGATGAGACTGCTTGGCCTTTCCTGGGATATGCTCTGTCCCTTCCCCCACCTTCCTTTAGAAAAAAACAGGCGCTAGTCCCTCTTGTGCCGGGTGCCGTCCAGCAGTTTCCCGAAGGGGGATGTTTAGGCCTCTTTGGGTTGTTGCTTCTTTCCCAGCCGCTCAACGCGCCGGTGTTTCGTGAGTCGTCCAGGAGCAGGTAATCCTTCCCCGCTCCTTTTATTCCAGCGACAACTGCTGATCGAGATTTTCCTCCTCCTCCTCCTCGTTTTAAATACGACTTCGGAGGCGCCAAAATTGTACTGGTTTCAGAGATCTCTCTCTGGGACTCTGAGAAGGTCTCGGAGAAAGGGCTTTGTCGCTGAAGGCGGCGGGATAAAGAAGTCTTCAAAAGGAAACAGGATTTATGAGGTTTGCTCTTGTGCATCTCAGTGTGTGGTAGGTAGGGAGAGATCGGTGCCACGGAGCGGTGCGTGTTTTCTCGGAAATATGGATGTGCTGAGCCGTGGGAGCGAGTGTCCTGAACAGATGTAGCGGCATGTATGTCTGTAAAGGAAATTTTAGGTGCGTTGGAGGAAAGCCGCCTTGATGTAGAGTTCTGCATGCTGTGAATAGTCAGAAAGAGGGTCATAGTCATTAATTTGCAGAGGTGCACAATGCTTCTTGAAGATCCCCGCTTGCTCTTCTCTTAAAGAATACTTATGCTAAACGGTACCTTTTAAACTGAAATGACAGTGCATCTTCCCCTCTCCTATGGGATAGCACTGCAATTTAATAGAAAACATTTGTTCAAAAAAGAGTGTAAATACATATTTGTAGAAAGATTACTTGCAAATTTCTTTATCATTGTATAATTATTTGATATTGTTTTCTTATTTTCATGGTGCATTGTCCAATGAAGCTTCAGAGTTTAAGAACTGTGTATAAGGGTGTTCATTTCTTTTTTGAATTTTAATAGAATATTAAATTCTTCTCATTCTTAAATCTTGCTTCTCTGGTTAAAGAGCATATCATTTATGGGCTGGTAATTGCCTATAAATTATTGCATGCATTAAATATATTAGAATAATAACAATATTTGGCTTAAACAAAACTGGTATTGGCAACCAGTGTGCTAAAGTTAAATTCAATTAATAGTTACAGCTTTCTGAGAAATACTCTACTGATCATTGAATTCTTTAAAGCTCAGTGTTGCTACCTTTAAAAATTCCTGCTCAAAACTAAAAATTAATGCACATTATTGTACTGTGTTAGCAATTTTACTCTGATTTCCAAACAGTCCTATGCATGTCTACCTAATGGTAAGTTTTATGAGGCTTATTCCCATATAGGTTTGTGTGACTGTAATGGATCTTGTTAATTTAGCACTGCTGTGTATCTGCAATATTATTCAAATTAACTCATATTGTTTAAATCATAAACAGGAGATTTGTTGTAATTATCTGATTGATACCATGACTCTGTTGTTCTGATAATAGTCCTTTAGTAATCCTACAACTACAAGATGTAATGTGAATGTTGAACCTGATGACATTTTACTAGGTGGAGTAAGTCATTTTTAATAATCTGCCTTTCTCCCCCTCCCTCCCTTTACAGGAAGGAGTGAAGACTGAAAATAACGACCATATTAATCTGAAGGTTGCAGGGCAAGATGGATCTGTGGTGCAATTTAAGATTAAAAGGCATACACCACTTAGCAAACTAATGAAAGCTTATTGTGAACGACAGGTGAGAAGCCATATGAAACATTTTGAACCATCTTTAAACTTATTTCTAGGGTATTAAACTTTATAACTGATGAATGTCGAGTTTCATGTTATATTAAAATGTATCTGTTTATAGATTTTGCTATTCAGAATAAACTGGCAAAACAATTGTTATTTTGGTTCAGCCTACTGCAAATTCCACCTAGAATTTCTTTTTGATGATTTACCTCATATGAGTTGCATGCCTCAGGATGACCACTAGATGGTGACATAATTTCTTTTAAGCATTTTGCTTTCCCATATACACTAACTAACCAAAAAATTTCCCATATACACTAACTAACCAAAAAAGTAACTAACCAAAAGTCAAAAACAACTCATCTCTTTTCTTAGTGTTGGTTTTTTCAGCAGTTTGTATTCTGCTTTTATAAGACTGGATACGAAAAATAATAATTATGAAACCACTATAATTGGTACCTTAAACACAATCTGGAAAAATAGTGCCACTTCCATGTTTTTTCTAATTTCTTTGTATCCTGCCTTTATTATTTTTATAAACTCAAGGCAGTGAATATATTTATATATTTAACACACCTTCCTCTTATTTTCCCTACAACAGCAACCCTGTGAGGTGGGTTGGGCTGAGAAAAAGTGACTGACCCAATGTCACCCAGCTGACTTTCATGGGTATGGTGGGCCTAGAACTCATCACCTCCGGGTTGCTAGTCTGTTACCTTAACCACTAAACCAAACTGGTTCAGTTTTCAGAAGTGATCAGGAGATGAGCTTCACTTGAGAGAAACACTATTTTTTTAATCAAGGTATACAGAATATGTTAAAGAATTAATGGATATCAAGGAACATCAGAGTCATTTACTTTCTATATTTGAGCATTCCTAAGAATTAAAATTACATTCAGTGGGGCTCACATATAGCTTTCTGGTGGAGCAGGTTTTGAGGATCCTTGATATTGCTGAACTACAATGCCAACATATTTATTTTGAGGGATGGGATTGTTTGTTTTTTATCAGCAGACCCATAGCCCCCTGTATTAGAGAAAAACTTTTATTAGGAATATATTCCATTGGGACCAAGTTTTCTCATAATGCAGCTTGGTATAAAGAAACTCTCTACTGTACCATATTGATCTGTTAGTATGGTAATTGGTAAAAGATCCTCCCACCCCTTCCTAGTTTGGGAGGACATATGTCACATATTTGATTTTACTAGGCTTTGTGCTGTAAAAATTTCATATCATAAGTTCTTGATTGATAATGAGTAACAAAATTAGGCATTATGACAGAAACAGCCAACCTATATCATGTTGGATCTGAACTTACCATGCAGCTCAATTCATCAGAGTGATTAGATTGATGCAGGATGGAAACTGATATAATCTTTTGTTGTAAAAGATACTGTCTCTGTTCTGATTTTTTGCCACTGTAGAGACATGGCTTTCCTACAAGATAATTTAACTAGTCACTGAATATGTGTGCAGTTTGGCTAAGCTGCTGTGCAATGCTTGCAAGTTTACCTTTGTAATTTTCAGTAACCAGAATGTATTTATAAATTAGATAATTCAGAGATTACAGTAAAAATACAAATTTATGAATCTCAGTTTAGTAGACTTTGGATTTATGGGCAAAATCTGCTGAAAGAGATTTACTGTGCTAGGACATTGGTAGCAACTCTGGGTAGGGAAACTGAGAAAACGCAGCGGGGGACACTGGGATATGCTACTGTGGGAGCTGCCATAGGACACACACCAGCCTTGCTTTACTTATTGTTAGGGTTAATGGACATTCAATTTTATTGGTCATCACTTGTTCCCATTCATACATTAAATATGAGATTTGCTATAATGGATTTATATATTCTATTAAAGCTTGGTTTCTTTCATTCATAGGTTATTACACATGTTACAGTAGTTGGTTACCCATAACATAGCTTGCTATGATGTGTGAACTATGATGTGTGAAAAATATATTCAATATTTACAGTATAAATTAGAAAAAATGGTTAGCTGAATTTAAATAATGTGAATTTATTACACAGAATCATCACCAAATGTGTATGTTTTTGGAGAGGAAGATCATTCTGAGCCTATAAATAAATTTAGTGCTATTAAATTATTGTGCTGTTATCTATGCAACAGTTTTCTTAGTTTAGAAAAGTTTGTTTTGTGGTTATGAACTTTGATAACTTGGTTGTTTTCACTTCTGAAAATTGGTCCTGAACTGCTTTAAATTTGGGTGCCAGATAATTGATTCTAGATTAAAAGATTTATCTAATGTTAAGTTCTATTGATAGAATCACTCATGAACACTAATGCTGAATAAATTGAACTAATTCATTTTTAAGAATATTAATTTAGATAGAGAAGTTCGGTCTTAGGAGAATTGTGGGTTTTAGTTGCTATTTTTCTGAACTGCATATTTTGCTTATTCTTTTGCATATTTATGTAGGGTTTGTCAATGAGGCAAATCAGATTCCGGTTTGATGGGCAGCCTATCAATGAAACAGATACACCTGCACAGGTAAAAAAAGGTTATTAAAGTACTTGCTGGTGTGAAAAATTTGGTTAAAAGTGTAAACCCCAAGGAATGTTTTAAAAATAACCCTTACATATGTCTTTGTACCTAAACTTTGCTTATTTCTGATAAATATTGTAATGCAAATGTATCTAGAAAAATTATTCCACTAAGGGCTTTATGCAGCAGTTAATCAACAACAAAATTGCTATGTCTTTAAAAACAGTTTGAACACCCAGATTTCCTCTTGTGATATGGCCTTCAGGTTGGGAATGGGGTATTATTTCTTCCTTTTAACAGCTGAAGATCCAAATTAATTTAGGCCTAAAAGGTAATACTTTTTGTAATATCTATCAAGTGAAGTAGTAAAATTAATTCTGAATAATAAGAACTATTGGCTTGTATCTAAAAGTGCTTCTACTCAAAAAAAGAAGCCTGCTCTGAATTTTGTCAGTTCCCCTACCCTATAGCAAAGGTATTCATTTTTGGCTATTCCAGTGAATCTTTCAGCTGAAAGGGACATCTTTGGGAGTTTACCAGGCTTCAATTAGAGTAAGATTCAAGAAAGCCCCATTGGCTGAGTAGAGGTCTTTCGCTTATGCTTTTCTGAATCCAGCCTATTAAGGAAAAAGCTGAACAAAATCTTACTCTCTAATAAAATATCTTTTTCCTAAGAGTTAAATTTGGTGGGGAGGATAAATAAACAAAAGAAAATGGAATATTAGATTTACATTACTTAGCAATCCAACTATAAGATGATTTCTAGTTATCCTTTTCTTGTTTTTGTGTTCTTGGGAGCATCATGAGACACTAAAGAAAACTTCTCATACTTATATCACTTCAGTTGTCATATGTTGACATGATTATATTACTTGTCATACTTTAGACTGACTTGTAATTTTTCTCAATACAGTTGGAAATGGAGGATGAAGATACAATTGATGTGTTTCAACAGCAGACAGGAGGCATGTACTAAAAGAGAGAACCAAACTTCCTTTCCCACAGGCAACATATTCACAGTTAGAAAAAAGAGACCTGATTCAGCCACATCTTGACTACTGCAGTATAGCTTTCTCTCTTCTTTGATTTCTTTTCTTATTCCTTCTATTGTACATAAAGTAACTGGTGTATGTGCACAGACATGCATATTTTTTTTAACTAAATAGCCAATTGTATGTTTTGATCAACATCATATGGAGAAAGGATAGTAAAAACAAACTGGTCTGTGAAAACATCCCATTTCTCCACAAGTGGCATGTTCTTCTAACTTTTATCTTTATATTCCAGTAAGTTATTTTTGCTCTCATTGTTGGAAAAAACAAAAACCTTACATACTTTGTTTGATTGGACAATTTCATTGTTTTTCTTTTATTGTTGTACAACCAAGGACAATTTTATAACTTTTTTGTACGTAGCTGTTACATGTAGAGCAATCTGTCTTTAAGTAGGGATAAATTACTCTAAAACAAAAATTTGATCTTGGATAGTTTTCCCTTCCGTCTTGTTGTTTAAATAAACTTCTTGTTTAAAATAAACAGCTTATTTTTCTGTGCTGCAATCATGCTTAGCTTAGAACCAGTCACCTGGTTAAAAGAGATAGAAACAACTAATTTCTTACTGTTTCATCAGATTTTCATTTGTATATTTCTGTCTACTGTCTAGACAAGTTTTAAATTACCAGTAGCAGGGAGGCTGATTGGATGTGGAGGGTGCAGTAAATATCACTTCTTGCAATGAAAATCTAGACAAGAAATGAGGCTTCTAATGTAAATTATAAATTGAAATGCTGTGTTTCTTTATTTGTGCAAATGCTTAAGATTGAAAGCAATATGTTCTTGTTTCTTTGTAAATATAAAATTGGGCAGTTATTTGGAAAGATCTGCAGTCAGATTCTCCTGTTCATGGATAGTTACCGTATATCTCTTGAAGACCAAAACACTGAAATGGATATCTTATTCCTGCCTAGTTTAATTGGGGAAGGCTGAGGCACAAGGTCCTGAGTTTCTACATGGAACTAATAGTTTTAAGGGGCTAATTCAAATTAGAGAAATAATATTAAATAAATGTTTGAGGTAACTCTTCTGCAGTTTTCAAATCAGCAGCATAGGATTGTAAAATCACTACAGAAACAAAGTCTTATGAAATCTGATTCTGGAATCCACATTTGAAGTAGTTTGCCTCATCTCTTTGAGATATCATACAAAGTAATGTGGAAAATATGAATATTCTTTGTTATAGTAGAGAAGCTTGGTAAACTACTAATGAAATAAAAGTGCTATATTAATAATAAGATAAAAGGAAACATTTGAACAGCAGTTCTTTGCTATTTTTGCATTAAATTTCTCATTAAGTGTATAGCATTTGTTATGCATCCAGATATGTTTTTTTTATATTGTTGGTTTTTGTCAATCTTATAATTATGAAAGTCCAATACTAGTTTAGAACTCTAGGAGTAATATGAAGGGCTGTTCATTTTATTCATTTTATACTCATACTTGAAAGTTTGAAAGTTGCTAGAAGTCCCTTACTCATGATGCAACTGTATTTGATGGTTATATTGCTTTGTTCCTTTTGGTTTGGAAGGGCTTCCATAAGTACATTGTCAGGGTCGCTGAGATGAAACATGACATCTAACCAGTAGTTCACAGTAATTTTATGTAATATTTTGTTAGACATCAGGTGATATGTGTTCTGCTTTTCTAATACATTTAAAGCAGAAGATACTGTCAGGGCTAGATAAGTAATGCCATGTTTGTATTTGAAACACATCTGCAAAGGAAAATTTTTATAACTATTCTAATCAGCATTAATTGTTAACTTTTGTAACATAATTTCAGAATTTGAGGGGATTAATCTTACCAACTTTCTAAATTTTCCAAGAGGGACTTAGGAATTAATTGAGTATATTTTTAAAATACTTCAGTCCTAAGGGGTTTACTGGACTGCTTTAAACTAAGAGGCAATGACTACATTTTGAAATTACTTTTCTTGTTGCAACATAATTATTTTTGTTCCAAAAATGGTGCTGCATATTCTATTCTGCATGCGTGCAGTCCAGATTTTAGAACTTGGAAGCAAATATAGTATATACTGCTTAAAGTGCAACATAACTTCAAAGTGAAGCACATGCTGGATAACGTATTAACTGACTTTCATTATGCTTACAATTTATAAGCAAGCACGTATCTGCACTGCTGTTTTCAGATCTCTTATGTTGAACACAAGGAAAAGGATGAATTATGATGTGGGGATTGTATGTTTCAAAAATACAAGTTACAATGAATCATGTTTCAAGGCCCAGGAGTAAAGAATGCCAAAGGGTAATTACTTCAAGATATATGGGAAAAATGAATTTTCAAGGAATGTAGAATTTAATAAGTAATTTCAGGTATTCTTTATGGAAACAGCCATGATTCTAGGATGACGATCACTGATTTCATTCATCTTTAGCTGTAATATGGTCAGATATCAGCTTCCTGTGGATTTGGCTATTGTAATTTGTAAAGTTTATGATTTAACATGTAAACCGTGCTTATGAGATGAAGCCATCTTTCCTTTCTCATCTAACAGGTTTTTTTTATTCCTACATACAGAAATGTATGCAAAAGTAACACAGAAAATTTGGTAAGAATAGACCATCAATGTGGAGATTTTTGTGCTAATATCTCTGCCTTTTGTGCATATTTTTCACTTTTTTCCCTTATTGCAGACATATTCATTTTGAGACCATCATTGTAACAGTTTGTTAATGAGCTTCACTGAATGTCATGATAGATCATGGAGTAACAGGACTTTGAAGCATAGTAATGCACTTGTTTTTAGTGTTAATACATTGTTTTATTATACATATACTCC
>JANHZU010008735.1:27814-38739 GCA_032468055.1 Acrochordus granulatus | reverse complement strand
TGTCTGTGAAGACTCTCACTCGTCCAGGGTAATTGCATCGCAACAAAGTTTAAAAAACAGGCATCTGGACTGGATATGAAGGAGGGAATATTGTCCAAAAAGAAGGAAGAGCTTTTACACACAAGAAGTTTCATACATCAAGAGACTCTTAATAAGTAGATAATTTATTTCATGTGCAAAGCTACAAAGATGCAGCAAAATTTAAGCCCGAATTATATTGTTGACCACATCCCAATAAACAAACCATTAATGTTACAGAAGACACCATTTCTCTGTGAAACGTATTTTGTGGAAGGTGACAGAAAATGGGTAAAAATAAAAACAGCAGAGAAAAAAAAAGACAGAGAATAAATTCTTTATCTTACCTGTTCATTCCAGCGGTGCAACTGACTATAACGTAACTTGCAGAAAAGGAAGCCCTCCAAATATACTGAGTACAGCTGAAAATACACAGTCTCTAAATAAATCCTTTTAAGACTGTTAAAGGAACTCACCACTTCCCCTCAGTTGCGCTCAGCTTTGCATTCCTACTGCCCCTGTGGGAGCCTCGTTCCCATGGGCCTAAATTGGCCCTGGCATGCCACAAAGCAACCGGTGGCCACAACCATCCTGAGCATGTACAAAAGGGCAGAGCTTTGATTGCATGGTGGTGGTACCATTTTGACGTTTCTGACAGCCCCGCCCCTGTGAATACTTTGCAGGTAGATGTGGCATAGCGCGATCTTCTCTTATTGAGGAGGACTGGCCCCCTCAGTGAGGAGACTAGATAAGACTTTCTCAGCTTTAGTGACTCTAAGATGGGTGGACTTAAACTCTCAGAATTCCCCAGCCAGCATCTTAAAGTTGCACTGGACTAAATCCGTTCCAGAAGAGGTACCTATTCTTCAGGCAGCAGTTTGAATATCTCAAAGAAATAAATGTTAAAATATATCCCATCCTGTCAAACAATTGTTTAAAAAAAGCTTGTGAATTTTCACAGATCACCTGAAAAGGTCACAAGAGCACTTGTTTTCTCTCTTTTGTCCCGACACTTCTGTGGTGATTTTTAGAACCTATTTGAGTGTGCATTCCAATTTCTGTTGTAAATTTGCTTATTCTCGAAATTTCCCTAGCAGCCTTAAGCACTGGCCAAGCTGACAAAGTTGCAAATCAACTCTAACCAAATCAAAATGACCCCTCCTGCCTTCCCCTTTCTCGCCCCCTCCCTCTCGGAAGGTCCTTTTCAATCTTCCCCGCCTCCCCTCCTTCCCAGCCCCTCGCAGACGCTTCTCAGGCGCAGAAACGCGCGTCCAGGCCGGGCCAGCCCGACCGACAGCCTCGCTCCGGCGCTCCGAGAAACCTTTGCCAGGCTCCACGCCGCCCTGCCCACCGCACACAACCATCTTTGCTCTCCCCCCCTCCTTTCGGGGCTTCGTGATGGGTGGGGCGCACTCCCTCCTTGGATCGCCGCCACAGGCGGGGGCCGGAATTTAACCCCCTCAAGGCCGCCAGCTGCTGCCCAACTGTTGATCCTCAACACCCCTTTTGCCCTGTTAATGGGATTATCGGCGATCAAATCCACCTGCCTGCAGCCACCGCCCCCCGCCAGCCGCACTCTGCTTCCCTCCGCCCTTTTCCTACAGGGTCTCGCCGGATGATGCAACGCGGGTGGGGGGCAGAGTTCCCCCGCGGGGGCACTGCCGGCGCGCCGAGAAGCCGAGTCTGGCTCGCGCTTGGGCACCTGGCAAGCTCTGGCACCGCTGGCGCGCCGCCGGGTGGCTCGCCCTCCCGTCTCCCCTCGTGTCGGGATCCGCCCCCCTTCCCTCCCCTCCCCTTTCGGGAAGCTACTCCACCACGTAGCGGCCGCCAAACTTCTCCAGCAGCTCTTCGGAGAGAGGGATGCTGAAGTGCATCTTCATGGCGCTGTGGCCCGCTCGCCGGAGAGGGCCGGGGGAGACGTCTGGCGGGGTCGAGGGACTGGAGCGAGGCGGCCTCGGGAGGATTTGTTTGCTCCACGTGACGGAGGAGGGGCGCGGTCGCCCCCCCCCGGCATGCGGGGAGCGAGGCGGAGCGGCGGCAGGTGGAGGTGGCTCTGCGGAGCGCGGGGTCGCCTCGCTTAGCGCGCTATCGAAGGGGGGAGGAGCGTCAGCCGTCGCCGCAAGCCGCGGTGGAGTCTGGAGTGAGCTTGGGGTCAGATAAAGAGGAATCGCTTTGCATTCGTTTTTTTTAAAGACAACTGCTTGAACTAACCTCCTTTGTTTATGGTGCCTCCAAGTTACTCTTTTGCAAATAACGAATTCTAATTAAATAGAGTAAGTTGATGGTGGCAAAGAATCAGAAATTCGGGGCACCTTTTCCAACTAACAGATTTTATTTGAAGGCTTATCTCACCATAACACTTCAGTGGTGACTTTGTGCCAATGAAAGTCTAAGTAATCGGTTTTGCTCTGGGTGAAGAGATATTGTGTCCTAGCGATACCAAGGACTCTCTTTAAGGACCCCTAAGGAATTTTGTAGGTCCTAAGCAGCACTTTGAATTGTAGGGAGAAACCTACTGAAAGCCACTGTAGCATCTGCAACAATGGTTTTATACGACACAAGCAGCTTTTGCCTGCCAGGAGACGGGCTGCTGCATTCTCCATCGATGCCAGTTTCAGGATATTCTTTAAAATAACCCCAGGTAAAGTGTATTGCAGTAACTGATGTGGGAGATGGTAAGGGCATGGCATGGATAACCATTACCAGGACCACAACTGCTTTGGGGAAAACATTCCACTCGCCACAAGCTCAAATGCCTGTTCAGGAGGAACACTGAGTTGCAAACCTGCTTCTATGAGTGAATACATACAGAATCATCTCAGGAGCAGGCAAATTGACAGTTTTCTGAATGAACAACAATTTGCAGGATTCAGTCCCAGCTTGTTTTTTCCCATTCTGCTTCTATAACAACCTCCAGACTCTAAGTCACAACTTCCACTACAGCCCAGCTGAGGGTGGTGATGTATTATTGAGTGTCACTAGTATATTGACAATATTGTATCCCAAACTGACAAATGGCTTCCAATGGCATCATTGGTTATATTATGTAATGGAGGTAAACCCTCTGAAACCTCTTAAGTGAGCAGCAGCTACCTGGACAATCTCTCTTCTCCAAGTATTGCCAACTCAGGCAATTCAACAGGTATTGCCAATGCAGATTCAGATATTTTATTGGCCAAGCATGGTAAGACACACAAGGAATTTGACTCTGGCACAGCAGCTCTCAGTATACTTGCAAAACAACAGTAAATAAATAAAATTATGTATTCAACAGTAAAGTGTGCATTCAAAGTATGCAGCCAATAGAGAAGGAATTTAGTAAAGTGTAGAATTAGAACCATGATCTATTGATAAGTATGTATATATTTTAGACAGAATTTCTGGGTTAATTTAGAATTCTTTGCAATTTGTGTCCTGTCATATAGCATGAGTGAAGTATTCAGCTGAATGATGGCATGGGGGAAAAATTTTCCCTACGTCTGATTGTTTTGATATGCAGTACCCTATAGCACTGTCCAGAAGGGAGAGGTTCAAACAAATTATGTCCAGGGTGAGAGGCATCTGAAGATATCTTCTTTGCCCTTCTCTTGACCCTCTCAATATACAGGTCCTCCATGGAGTTCAGGCTAGCTGCAATTATTCTTTCTGCAGTCTTGTTTGTTTGTTGGAGTTTGTACCTGTCCTGCATGGTTGCTGCACTGAACCAGACAGTAATAGAGGTACAAAGGACAGACTCGATGATTCCTCTGTAGAACTGTATCAACAGCTCTTGAGGCAGGTTGAACTTCTTGAGCTAACAGAGGAAGTATACCATCTGATGTGCCTTCTTAATAGTAGTGTTAATGTTAGCTGACCATTTCAAGTCTTGGGAGATTATAGAGCCCAGAAACTTGAAGGACTGTATTGTTGATATCATGTTGCTGAATATGGTAAGGGGGTGAAATAGGAGGACTCTTACTGAATTCCACTGTCATCTCCAGAATTTTTAGTGTATTCAACTCCAAGTTGTTTTGACTACACCACAGGGCCAGCTGTTCAACCTCCCATCTGTACTTGTGGGTCTAATGATAGTTGGGTCATCCACAAACTTCAGAATTTTGACAGAGGGATCCCCAGATGTGCAGACATTGGTGTAGAGGGAAAGTAGTAGTGGAGAGAACACAGCCCTGAGGAGTGCCAGTACTGATTGTCTGAGTACTGGAAGTAATTTTCCCTAGCCTTGCCTATTGTTTTCTGTCTGTCAGGAGGCTGGTTATCCACTTACAGGTATGGGCAGGCACAGTCAGCTGGGCCAGTTTGTTGTGAAGAATGGCTGGGATGATGGTGTTAAGTGCTGAGCTGAAGTCCACAAAAAGGACCCATCCTTATATCCTTTGGAAGTCAAGATGTTGCAGGATATAATGCAGTGTTATACTGATAGCATCATTTACTGACTTGTTTGCCCAATAGGCAAACTGCAGAGGTTCCAACAGTAAATCTGTGATGACTTTCAGATGGACCAGAACCAGCATCTCAAATGTCTTAATGACTACGGATGTTAATGTGACAGGTCTGTAGTCATTCATCCCACTGATGGAGGCTTTCTTTGGAACTGGGATGATGGTAGAATGTTTAAAGTAAAAAAGGATACAGCCCAGTTCCAGTGATCTATTAAAAATCTGTAAGTAGATTGGGGTCAATTGTGTAGCACAGCTTTTCAGGCAGGAAGGGGACATGCCATCAGGACCTAGTGCTTTTCTGATTTTTTTGTGTTTGAAGGAGACTTTTAACATCTATCACCAGAATCACCAGAGGTGGGGGCCCAGAGGGGGTGAGGGTCCAGGAGGAGGGATGGATATGGTTATAGAGGAAATATCTACTATTAATATGACTGAGTTGAGGTCGTTAGCTGTTTCTCAAACCTGCAGTAGAACACATTCAGTTTTTCTGCTAGTTGATGGCTTTCCTCAACAGAGGGTGATGGACTCCTGGAGCCAGTGATGGTCTGTAGGCTTCTCCACACAGAAGCAGGATCATTAGCTGAAAGTTGATTTTTTAGCTTTTCAGAACAGTTATTTTTTGCTACCTTAATCTCTCTAGTCAGTATATTTCTGGCTTGGTTACACAGGATCCTCTCCCCTTTCTTGTAGGCTTCTTCTTTATTGCAATGAAGCTGCTTGAGTCACAGTAAACCAGGGCTTATTGTTGTATGTACTCAAGGTTTTGGTAGGCACACATGTCCTCACAAAAACTTATATATGATGTCACAGTATCAGTATGTTCATCCAAGTCTGCTAAAGCAGTTTCAACAACAGTCCAGTCTATGCAATCAAAGCAGGCCTGCAGCTTTAATTTTGCCTCCTCAGACTGTTTCTTCATTGTTCAGAACACAGGCTTTGCAGTTTTAAATTTCTGCCTGTAGGTGGAGTTGACATGTATCATACAGTGATCAGGAAGGCCAATAGATATGCAGGGAACAGTGATAAGCATCTTTTATTGTAGTATAGGAATGATCCTGTGTATTCTTGTCTCTAGTGGGACAGCTGACATGATGTCTATATTTGGGCAGATCATGGGTGAGATTTGCTCTGTTAATATCTCCTAAGATAATAAGTAAAGGATCTGGATATTTTTATTCTATGTGAATTATAGTCAGCTAGGTTCGGCAGTGCCCCACCGTGTGGGAATATAGACTCCAGTTAGAATGAAGGAGGCAAACTCCCATGAAGAATAATATGGTTTGCAGTTGATGAATAATGCCTCTAAGTCCATGTTGCAAATTTTCTCTAGTACAGTAACATTTATACACCATTGTTCATTTATATAAAAACAGAGGCCCCTTCCTCTTTTTCTCAGATGTCTCCATCACATCTACTATGTGAATCTGAAACTTCAGAATCTGTATTGCTATATTCAAAACAGTCTTGCTGAGCCAAGCTTCTGTGAAACAAAGTGCTGCAAAGTTTGCAAAAACAGCATTTGCCCAATTTATGATGCTCAATTGATCCATTTTATTGATTACTGAATTCAAATTTGTTAGGTGAATGGGTGGAAGTGCTGCACAAAATCCTCTCCTTCTCAGCTTTACTAGCACAACTTCTCTCTTCTTTTTCCTACCACATGCATGCTTCCCTCTCCTCTTCCTTTTCCTCCAGCTGCTACTAAGCACTGCTGCTCCCCAACCAAGATGTCCATGTAACTTCTCATCTCTTCTTCAAAAACAGGAGAAACAGAAAAAAAACCTCTTAAGTCATCCAGTACCCAGAAGTTCATCTCTGATATAAGTAATCTCCAAAGAGTTATAGAGAATTGTAGAATTACGACAGGAAAAACAAAGAAACAAAACAAATACGAGAGCTCGCCTCACCAAGGCTGCCATCTGCAGTGCCTACTACTGCCACTCAAGGAGAAGAATTATGCAGAAAAGTGCCTTTGGCTCCCAACTCTTGAATGGGGCCTTAATGTAGCTAGGATTATATCCTGGACCTTCATCTTTACTGATGTCTATTTATGCCAACCAGGCAGTTCGAAAGCATGTAAAAATGCAAGTAGATAAATAGGTACCACATTAAGTGTTCCATGAGCCATGGCATATAATTATGCCAGTCATATAACTATGGAAGTGTCTTTGGACAAACACTGGCTTCCTCGGCTGTTAAATGGAGATGAACACTGCTCCCTAGCAGTGGCAGGGGAAACCTTTACCTTTTTATTTATGGAGAATCTACAGGACAATGCAAGAATCATTAGATAAGCATTCTTTTAATATAATTCAGTGGTCTGGAAGTATAGAGCAAAAATGAATTGAAATGTAAGTGGGTTAATAGCCTGAAAACAGATGCTGGTACTTTTTATGGAACACAACTAAAAAGCAGCAGGATAATTTGCAGCATAGATCTTTCACAATAGTGATTAAAAGACAAGGGAAAGATGAGTATGACCTCATTCATAATAGACAGATCTACCATAGACCTAGATTTATGTCCTTTCACAACAAGGACATAAATCCATCTTATTCTGATTCCATCTTATTTTGATTCAATTTATTTTCTTTCATCCAACCCAGTGCTGACTGTAGGCTAGTATTCAGTGGAACTTTAATATTGCTTGATGACAATGTCACAGAGAAGAAATGTAAATGTCATCAATATATCTCCTGATGTTCTCTCTCAAGAATTTTATGCATATGTTAAAAACATCATAAGCAAAAGAGAGCATGAGAAACATTACATACAAGCTCCCACTTTGTGGAGTAGTGCTAGTCCAATAGCAACATCATCTCCATCTAGAATCATCTCAACATAAAGAACTATTGCAAAAGAGTGCCCCCAATTCTGCAACTTGCAGGCAGTCCAGAAAAATACATTGGTCAATAACACTATAAGTCGAAGAAAGATCTACAACAGTGTTTTCAAACTTGGCAATTTTAAAATATGAAAGCTTCAGTTCTCAAAACTCACTATCCATCATCCTGGCTGGAGAATTCTGGGAGTTGAATTCCACACATCTTAAAGTTGCCAAGTTTGAAAAACACTGATCTAGGAGAACTAGCCAAGCCACACTCCCTCTTTACTTCCCCAGGTACTATACAGAGCTAGTTTCATGTAGTAGTTATGATGCTGGCCTACAAACCAAGAGACTCTGAGTCCTAGGCTCCCTTAGGCATGAAAGCTGACTGGATCACTTTGGGTCAGTTACTCTCTCTCAGTCCAACCTATCTCACACAGTTGCTGTGGCAAAAATAGGAGATGGAAGTATTAGTCATGTTTGCTGCCTTGAGTTGGCTATAATATATAAAAAGTGGGATAAAATCATCATCATTCACATTTAAACCAGTCAGAAATGAATCTAAATAAGCTAATTATATAAGCCAGTATGAAGCTGACCATCTTGTCAATTTTCTTGCCTAGCCATGGAAAATTGGAGACTGCCCTCTTTTTCAGTCTCTTAAATTTATGCCTGATATCAGGGGTATACCTCAATATAACCTGAAGACAAACCTTCAAGTTACTGGACTCTATTGTATAATCTCCCAAGACTTGAAATGGACGGGTAACATTAGCACCATTATTAAGAAGGTGCAACAGAGGATGTATTTTCTGCACCAGATCAAGAAGTTCAACCTGCCTCAAGAGCTGCTGATACAGTTCTACAGAGGAATCATTGAGTCTGTCCTTTGCACATCTATAACTGTCTAGTTTGGTGCAGCAACCATGCAGGACAGATACAGACTCCAATGAACAGGACTGCAGAAAGAATAATTGCAACTAGTCTGCCCTCCATGGAGGACTTGTATATTGCATGGGTCAAAAGAAGAACAGAGAAGATATCTACTGATGCCTCTCACCCTGGACACAATTTGTTTGAACTTCTTCCTTCTGGACATGCTATTGTATACCAATATATATTGGTATACAATATACATATTGTATACCAAAACAACCAGACATGGGGAAAGTTTTTTCCCCTGTGCTATCATTCAGCTGAATACTTGATTCATGCTATATCATAGGACACAAAGTGCAAAGAATTCTAAATTAACCCAGAAATTTTCTCGACTTGAGAAAAATCCAGTCCAGATGCCTGTTTTTTAAACTTTGTTGCGATGCAATTACCCTGGACGAGTGAGAGTCTTCACAGACATCTTTGGTTGCAAACTTATTATTTCATATACAAACAAACTTTTAAAGCCTGTTTTTCATCCATTGCATCTGACATAATTATGTAATAAAGCAAGGTTACTGGGCAGGACAGAGGTTCCTGAAAGAGACCTGATTCACACATCGTATTAAGATATTTTGTCATTTAATCATTGAGGGAAATGAATATGTTGGCAAATATGCATAGAAGCAAACCAAAGAAGTGCTAGCTTCAATAAGATATAGTTAAATGAGGCTTAGTACAGTGTGTGAATCTAGCTAAAGAAGGAACAACCATCTGATGGAAACCATTGGCTTAAATAAATTATACATTCAAGTAAGATTGCTCACCTTCTACACTCATCAATTGTGAATGAAGTCAGTAAAATTAAAGTATTGAATATCACTTTAAATGGGAAAAATGAATAAATATCAAAGGAAATATTGGTTAGAAATTTTTATAAGCAAGATTTTCATTGTGTTTACTGCAGAATGTCCAAATGTGGTTTGCTTTTTGCTTCTAATGTATACTTCGTCTTGCAATACTAAATTTGCAATTAAATTTATAATTCATTCTCTTTTAAAGTATGTGTGTCTTTCAAACATTTCTGTGGATTAGAATCCTGAGAACGTATGTCCGGTCTCATTGTTTTAATCACATTTTGATGAACCACATCCAGTGTTTGCTTCCCAGCATATTTGCCAACATATCATTTCCTTCTGTGATTAAATAAGCTAGATAAATTTTAATTATGTGGTAAAAGTGCCATAAAGAAAGATCATCTGTGATGCTTTACAGTGATGTTTCTCTTTGCAAATGCTCCTTGACAGGCTTAATAAAGATATTGGCATGGCAGTGTTCCAAATCCATTTGCATGTGAGTTATTAAAAAAATAGTATTTGCAGACAAAACATTTCATTATTAAGAATTTAAACCCTGGAAACATGGAAATTATAAATGACAATCACTAACAATACAGGCTGAAAACAATGAACCAGTGCAAGCAATTTCTTTTGCTAAAGCAAAATACTGTGCCAAAATGGAAAAGCTTTTGTTTGTATACTTTTCAGTATATGTATATGTGTGCATGTATTTATATGTGGATGCATATGTACTTTATTCCAGTTTCTGGTACAATTATTTTCAAATTAGAAATAACAATACAAATTAAACACAAGGGTCTATTGTGCAGCAAGCAAAAGTAAACAGTTATAAACATAGATATAAGAAGGAAAAATAAATATTAAAGTCAAGAGCTTTGGAAGTAAGGTTTTGCTCAGATTAGGAGAGCAGAGTTGAAGCAAAGGAATGGAGGAACATTAAATACTGCAGACAACACTGCTGAAAAGGATGAATGCCTTTGGAGATTACTTGGGTCAGTCCTTTTTTTTGGCCCTGCAGATATATTATCATAGGTAGGTAGGTAGGTAGGTAGGTAGATAGATAGATAAGCAAGACACAAAATTTCCATTTGTATTTATATATATGTGGGTGTCCTTGTTTACAAATATCCTTGACCTACGTTAGTTAGTGACCATTCAAAGTTATGACCAACCTACAAAAGGAGAATTATGACCTGGATGTGAAGTTCTGAAGGTTGGGCCCCCTCTGTGATTACATGACTAAACCTTGGGTGCTTGGTAACACAGCTGCATTTATGGCCATTTGCAGCATCCTATGGTCACATGATTGGGTTTTACAGTAGTTTTGCCAAAAACTGGCACTTGTGGTTTTCTGCAAAACTATGCAGAACTATCAGTTTGCTTAATGACTGCAACATTTGCTAAACGACCATCCCAGAAAAGGGTGTAAAATCAGGTTCATCACATGACTGATCAGTTTTATCACTGTTATGACATAAAACTGTAATGTATGGCTCCATTATGGTTGTAAGTCAAGAATTACTTGTAATATATATATATTGCATGTGTGGGTGTCTATTTGTGTCTTCTTTCTCTTTTTGAAGTGATACAGTAGTCAAATTCTGATTCCTTTTGGGGAAATAGAGCAGGGCACATGGCTTGATTCCAGGACTCAGCTTCTGTAATGTTAACCTCCGTAATAATTAGTACAGTGGTGCCTCACAAGACGAGACTAATCCATTCCAGAAAAACGCTCTTAGCGTGAAATGCTCTTAAAGTGAAACGAGGTTTCCCATTGAAAACAATAGAAAATTGGACAATCCGTTCCACATCCCCAAAAATGTTCACTAAAAATCATTTTCACCGGAATTTGATGTAGAAATGATTGTCCCTAACATCTGAAACAAGTAACCATGATTAACACAC
>JANHZU010008734.1:32039-67324 GCA_032468055.1 Acrochordus granulatus | reverse complement strand
TGAAACCACAGCTTTGAAACTATTCTAGTTGTTGATTGTTTTGGAACAACCCTCTTCATCTTGAATCTCTCCAGAAGTTCTGAGGCAGTAGCTTCCAAAATTGTGGGAGATGGTTTAGAATTCTGGAAAATATATTCCCTCTCATTTGAAGGGTAACAGCTTGAAGAAAACTGCCCTGGACTAATCAAGAACAGACTAGCTCCATTTTCTTTGGAATTACCCTTTAAAGCAGGGATGTCCAATCTTGGCAACTGTAGGGTGTGTGGACTTCAACTCCCAGAATTCTTTAGACAGCATGAAGAAGTCTGGGAGTTGAAGTCCACACCTCTTATAGCTGCCAAGGTTGGACACCTCTGCTTCAAACTATTTGAAAGTGCTCTTCACGTACTGCGACTTAAGATGCGTTTTTCAGTCTGAATGGAGCCACTTCCTTCAGTTTTCTCCATAGGATTTGTTCTCCAGGGTTTCTGCAAGCTTTTTTGCTCTCATTGGTATATATTGCTATCTTAAATCTGATAATCCAGAACCTGTTATTAGTTGGGAAAAAAATCTGCTACTCTTGCCAACAGAAGGTTCTTTCCATAACTATAGCATGATATCTAGATCAGAAATGCAACTTGGGGATTGGAACAAGATTGTAACTCCCTGATCCACATTGGATTCCACACCTTTTTTAAAAAAGGGTCATCCATGCAATGATATATCCTAAAACCTAAGCTAACCTAAATAGCCAAAAGTAGAAAATTGCAATAAGAGACGTTAAAAGAAAATCATATCACAATGCATAATATATTGTTCCTGTAAATACATCTTAATTTGGAGAATCTCATTAGCAAGGTGTTAAAAGAAAGAACACTCAGGCATCTTAATATAGCAATGGTGCTGAATGTTAAAGCTATACTTAAAGTGTTCTGGCCACTTTGCATCGGGAGGTTTCTACCAACTCCATTTTTCTATTACACAAATATGCATGTTTTAGAAAGTCTGTGACATACATGGAAGCAAATCAATTTTACGGATGCAGAATCTGAGGAAAAACCTAACTTGAAAAAAAAGTATCTGTAGCTACTTATGGAGCTAATATTAGAGATTCCAAACATCGCGTCTTGAACACATGAAGGCCCTTCAGTCCCTAAGGTCCATCTGCTGCCTCACCTGATATTAAATGACCTGGCGCAATTGCTCGTGCTTTGTGATACATGGAGAAACTGACTCTGAATTGCAGAGTTTTTTGGAGGAAGAGGGAAGTGACCTTTATCCAGTGATATCTTTGGAGGTATTATGAGGGCCATGGAAAATATAAGAGTTTCTAAACCCGATGTAAAAAAATTCTTCTGTTAGGCTTTATATATTTTACCTTGATTCAATCTCCTTTCCTTCCAGGAGAAACAAATGGTCACACGGCTGTCTCCTCAAGCCATGTCTCCACATCACCACTGTGAATCTTGGGGCTGCAAATTTAGAAATAAAAAAATGCAACTTCCATTTTAAAAAGTTTGCCTGCTTTTAACACTGCTGATTAGACTTTTGTAATTGCTTTAGAAAGTTTCCAATATTGCATTGCTAGCCTGTGCACAGATGATCCTTCATAGATTACAACCATTCATTTTGCAATTACAATAGCACTGAAAAAGTGACTTACCACCAGTCCTCACACTAACGACCATTGCCACATCCCCATGGCCACATGATCAAAATTCAGGCACTTGGCAATCAGCATGTATTTTTGGTGGTTGCAGTATCTCAGGGTGATGTGTTTGCCGTTTATGACTTTCCCAGCTGGCTCCAGACAAGAAAAATCAATGGGGGAAGCTAGATTCACTTAAGGACTGCAAGTGGTAAATACGGTTGCAAAATTGGGCATGACTCAATAACAGTCTCCTTGCTTAGCAATGGAAATTCTGTCCCAGTTGTGGCCATGAGTCAAGAAGATGTCTCTTTTGGGGTGAGGCTTTTGTTTTAAATGATTATTTTTATTGAATTTTTTTTCTTAGTTGTTTTCTTTTCCTTCTTTTTTAAAAAATTGTTAGCTATATAACCCACTTTCCCTCCTGGACTTCAAATCACATAAATGACCTTATTACTATCTCCTTATTATTATGAGTGAAAGGGCCTTCTCTCAAAAATAACCTTGAAGCATTGCAGGAACAGATAGAATAGATACTGATTTTTAAATCAGCCAACCATGGCAATAAATCAACCAACATAACTGCCAGTGAGGATTGAAAATGACACTGGTAAACATTTGAGCAAGATATGAAAATGTTTTGGCCTCCCTCCCTTTTCCAATTCCTTCACAGATATTTACCAATCAGTGATGGTGAAGGCAGGGGTAAGGAAAAAAAATCTGAAGGAAAAAAAATCTGAAGAGGCAGAGAAGTTACATTTGTAGAGAAGAACAAGTGAGAGGAAAGAAAAAACAGATGTAGCAATGGCCGTGGATTGAAATACAGAATCCTGAGGTCAGTTCCAGGTTGTCACCATCTTCATTCCCAAATCTCAACATTGGTTTGAAAGCCATCCTTGATTGTCTTAATTTCTGCTGCCTTGAGAACAAGGAGCATTCTCTGGCAAAAAAAAAAAATCCCCTTGCGCCCCCCATTTCATACAAAAAAAGGGGGGGGGAGAAAGAATAATCCAGTAGCCCAGTGGCACATTGACTGGTGCTGAAGCAGTTGAGAAAATGATTGAAATAGTTGTCAGGTTCACCCCAGCGCATTTTGTCTTATTGGGCTTGGAGGCAGAGCTGCCAAGCCCTAAAGCTAACATGTCACTTGTAGGACCTGAAGTTCAGGAGTTGCAAAGAGGCAAGACATTTTTCAGTGGAGAAATTCACAGCATGTTGAATTGAACAAGCTGCACCAACCAAACTGAAAACAAAAGCCCTACTTTCCGACAGTGGGGCTGGAAAGAAACCAGCTCTCCAAGACAGCTGATGCTATGGCTGTTTTTGAACAAGTACAGCATCCTCTTGCAGAAATGTGGCAGGAAAACAAACAAACAAGCAAAAGGAAGCCTTAAGGAAGAGAGGGACAATCATATCCAGTACCCCTTCCTCCTCCTATTTTCTCCACATCAACAACCCTGTGAGGTGAAAGCGACTGGCCCAAGGTCACCCAGCTGGCTTTCATGGCTAAGGTAGGATTAGAATTCACGGTATCCTGGTTTCTAGCCTGATACCTTAACCACTAAACCACACTGCCCTTCACAGTGGCACTGGGCCAATTGAATTGGTCCACTGCTGTTGTATTCCCCCACTGTTTTCCTTGATCCTTCTCATCCTTTCAGTGGGATTTTGCATGCAAGAAAATGGTAGTCTTCATATCGAAGCAGCTTCCCCCTCATACCAGCTATTTTGGGCATAATGACCAGGCAAGCATGCACAGCATTTACTGAAAGCATTGGAGCTTGTCACTCATTTTTCCCTTTTTCTGTCTGGTCCTAACCCAGAAATAAATACGGGCACAAAAGTATTCTGCACTAGCATCCATCAGGGTTTTTACCCCACCTTTTCAAAAATACTTATTGAATGGTCAATGGCCGATTAATGTTTGCAGCTGTCACTTCTCAATGAGACGTGCAAAACCTTTTTCCAGATGGTGACACATCTATGTCACTTTCTTGGCAACAGTAGGAAAGGGGTTGTCATTGTCTTCTTGGAGGATATTTTTAGATTTCACCATTTCATCGAGGGCAGAGAGATGTTCCATGGATCTCCCATCCAGGTTTTAACCAGGTCCAAACCTATTTAACTTTTCAAAGTCATCTAGATATAGCCTCCTCGCTGGAGAAAGGAAAACAACCACCTTCTTTCTGTCTCTTCCTGGTAGCAGATTTATAACTTCAGCCAGAGCGAATGTGAAGAAGAAAACAGAACTTGACAATTTCAGCGTTTTTAACCAGGCCCTGGAAAGTGCCTCTTGTTTCACTGGCATCTCTTTTGAATTCACTTCAACCAGGACAATTTAACTGTCAATTTATTTTTTAAAATGTCAACAATATCTGTGGAAATTCTACATTTCTTACATTTTTTTGCAAGAATACAATGCAGCTGTAAAATAACAGAAGAAACTAGGGCTGGCTGAACTGCTGTTGTGAGTGCAGAAATGGCAAAGTTCCCAGAACATCATCTATATACAAATACATTAAATATGCACATTTTATATAAAGGGATATAAACCACAGGAAGCAGAAGTTAAACAACTCTAACTGAATTTTTTTGTTGTTGTTTGAGATAACAAAACAGAGCACATCAGTTTAATTAAAGGGGAAAGTAACATAGTGTTGATGTGAAAAATGATGGTTTGATCATTAAAATACCAGACTACAGTCTTATCTGTGCTTGCTGGAAGGAAGTCTAATTGAGCTCAGTGGGACTTACTTCTGAGCAGGCATGCATAGGATTATGCTGCTCTGCTGAAATCTTCTATTTTAGTCTTCCCCAACCTTGTGCCCTGAAGTTGGGCACTGGCTAGGAATTTGGAAACAGAAATACCAGCCTACCCAGAGGATACCAGTTTGGGGAAAGATGTTCTTAGAATTGGGCAGCATTTCAGGTCCACATCCCTAAAGTGGTTTGGAATATACAGGAATTCTTATGCAGTGACTATTTTTAGCTTTTTAAATTGGCAGTACTTTTCCCCAGATCAAGTGACTGCCATCCACAGCTGCAGTGCGATAACCTGGAAAAGATGTATCTCAAAGCACTTATTTGAGTTTGACTGTGCAGCCCTTGTAGTTCAATTTAATTGCCCAGAATAAATCCCACTGATCTGAATAAGACTTCCTTTTGAGCAGACCTCACATAGCATTCACTTGTTACTACTAAAAACAATTTATATCACACTTTTTGTCAGGTACAAATAACCAGATCCACAAGTGTAGAGTTCAAACTAATTTCTTCTTTTTCTTCAGCATTTGTCCCATGTAGTGGTGGGGTTCGCTATGCTTGCTCACTGTTGCTGTTTGATGCATTCATGGGCTTGGTCAGGGTGGATGCTGGTGATCTGCAGATCATTGTGTAGCATGCTAAGCCCATGTTGTTTCAGATGTCCCTTCAAGCTAACTACTTTATTGTGTTCTGCCTATAATACAGGAATCTCTCCAGACTGTTTGCCTTTACTTGGGAATAGATAGATAAGGTTCCATGGAGCTGGGGGGAGGGTCAGTCCCCGGTCTCTTGCAGCTGCACAATGACTCAAGGCTCCTCCCTGCCTGGCTGAGAGTTTTCCAACACTTTTCCAGTGTGAAAGAGTGCTCAGAAGGTTTTAAAATTTCTAAAATAGGATATTATGACAATATACAGTATTATATTGTCGTATTACAATACTATATTGTCACAGGTATAAATGTGCTATATACCATAATACATTTATACAGTATATACAGAATGACAATATAAAATGCTTATAATTCTCCCTTCTGGGATATTGGACCAGACAATAATAATAAGGGTTAAATCCAATCTCTTATTATTTTTGTTATCAGCTGGTGGGACTGATATGAAAGTAGAGTTCTGGATTAGCTTTCAAACACTTGCTGACATACCCTAAAGATATTCAAGTCTAGCGACTTGCATGAAGTATAGGATTCTCAAAAAGAAAACAACACTAAATAACTGTAAAACTTTAGCCAGAAACTGCACTTAAAAATGGAGAAGGGGATGATCACTGAGGCTTCTTTTTGACCAAGAGATTATTTTCAGTGACCAGGAGCTGCAAGCATGGGTGATGTCATGATCTCATTCAAAAGGATTAATTTCAAGAGATGTGGTTTTGAGATGTATGTCAATTTTGGGTTTTACAATTTGCAATTTAATGTCATAGGTGTCCAGAAGTCCAAGAGGGGAAATGATGAAATGTTTTGTGATGTTCCAATCAAATGGCACAACTTAGGCAAATGCATTTAATTATCAGAATGCAAGTATGGTAGGCAGGGTTTGCACTGTGATGTCTTTGCTCACATAATAGTTTCTGTTATGATGGCAAGCTGTGAATGCTACATTTAAAATGCTTTAAACCTATCCAAAAACTTGGTATCTCTTATTTGATTTCCTGCCCATTATCAACAGATAATTGCAATTCCAACGTTCAGCAATTTGCAGCTTTATGGCATGTAGGAGCCTGCAGAAAGAAAGAAAGACCTATCAAGGTCATTATCTCAAATGACCTTGATAGAAATATGCAGGAACTGTTATCTAGCCAAAAGGAGCTGAAACATTGTTTTAAGGGCAGAACTACATTTGGAAGTGACTCAGGCAGACATCATCCTAATTCACTGGAGTGTCAGGAGGAGGGGTGCAGCACAATCAGAACGGCAAGATTTTGCTATTATAGTGTTGGGGAAGCCTGATGTTCCAGAAATTACTAAATTACAGTTCCTAATACAGTACTTTTCATCACTGTCCTTTTTGGCTAAGATGCTTGGGGATGATTATTTAGTTACAGAATGCCCATCTTCTTGGTTTGATAGTTGATATATACAGCACATTCAACAAGTGGATCTCCAACTCATCGAAGATTCTATTTGTTAGATGACAGGGGTGTCCAACCTTGGCAACTTTCAGATGTGTGGACCAACTCCCAGAATTCCTCAGCCAGCATATTGGCTGAGGAATTCTAAGAGTTGAAGTCCACACATCTGAAAATTGCCAAGGTTGGACACCCCTGCTGGATGACATTATAACAGATCAAAGAGGAGTAGACTAATAGTCCTCTCTGCCTGAGAACTTTTCCTGGCATTGTTATTGACAAAATTCCTGTTAAGTTGTCTGGACCAAGCAACATTTTATGCAGGAAATCTGTTTCCAGATTTCCCACTTTTTAAATTTATCTTGAAAAGCTACCACCCAAGAGAAGATTGGATGAGAATCCCAGAGCATAAGAAGGGGAAGATTTAATTATTTTCCTCTGCCCCATTTTCCTGTTTTATACAGATGCTATTAACTCTGCAGCAGAAATAAATCCATCTAACAGCAATCCCTAACAGCTTTGGAACAATAAAGTCAAATTAATAATAATTCCTGGCTGTTTCTTCTATGTAATGATATGGGCATTGCTTGTGGCTTTGCAACAGAGAAATGAGTTTCCATGTGTTTGGAATAAAAGTGAATTTTCAGGATAGCTGATCTGGATGTGATCCTGCTGTATAATTATTTTCATAATGAGTAAGCACAGTGTTTTCCCCCCATCAAAACACTACCACCATTATAGCAAAATTGCAAGAAATATGCAAAAATTTTCTCAAAAAGGGCTTTTATTATTTCATATAATTGGAAAAAAATTCATTTCCTATCTAGGAGACTTTTTCAATTCCATATGAAAAGAATATATTCCTTTCATATTCCATGTGAAAAGTGGCAGGAATATATATGTATCTTACAAGGCAAGTTACAGGACATACTGTACACCAGAAAAAGTTCTCACCAAACAGTCTAACAGGGTGACAATGCTAAACAATAAAGATGTAAAGACCAGTTTTGCCCTTAAGGGTCAGCACAATAACACACCAGAGGATGCTGAAAGGTTTTTATGAAGATAAATCAAAACTACGTTGTAATCAGGAATAAATTACCACCATTACTTTTCTATAAATCAGCTTATTTGATTTTCATATTTCTGAAATGATAAAGATCAGAATGAACTCACCATATTTCTAACCATGTTCTAGAAACATAGTTGGCATATACAGTATATATAATTGCATTGAGATGTCCTAAGACATTTTGATGCCAGGGATTGAGCTCAAGAGGATGTTGGTCTATTAATGCAGAAGATAGTTGAGTCACCTTTCTGCATTAATAATGGGATTTTTTTTTTACAACAGACTAGTTTAGATGGTTGCAAAATGAGGAGATTCTCTTACTTTGCTGGGATTGGTCCTGGGAGGCTAATATTGGATTGTAAAAGTGCATGTTTGCTTTTCTGAGGCAGAACATGGATGTGATTTATGGATGGATAAATCTTGCTAGTCTGCAAGATCCATTTATTTCCATCAAATCTAATGTCACTGCGATGTTTTCACAAAAGCTGCTTTCTATGCCACCACTGTTACCATTTTGTTTAAGTGGGTTTTTCTCTCACTGTAAGCCACATTGAAACGTGCCTTGTGAAGACCAGCGACAACCATTGTGCCACAAAGATGGAGTAGGGGTAAGGTACCAGGCTAGAAACCAAGTGACTAGTCCTGCCTTAGGCATGAAAGCCAGCTGGGTGACTTTGGATGGGTCACTCCATCTCAGCACAACTCACCTCACAGGGTTGCTGTTGTGGGGAAAATAGGTGGAGGAAAAATTATTAGGTATGTTTGTCACCTTGAGTTATTTATAAAAATAATAATGCAGGAAATAAGTAAGCCAAGGGGGAAAAACTTGAAAAAATGTATTTATTCCCTCTCCTGTTTCCTTTTAAAAACTTCTATTCCCCCATCCATTTTTTTCCTTTTTTTCATTTGAGCCTTCACAGTTTTGTTCTTCAGTGTAGCATCTTCCAGTCTTTGCTAGGCCTGGGACTCTTATTAACTGTGATGGCAAGTCACTGCTTACATCACTGCCAATGAAAGGGAGCCGTGGGGTCATTCCATAAGCTTGCACTGTGTGGGTTAGTATCATGGAACATTACTTATTTCTAGCATTTGAAGTGGTGTCTTCTAGAATTGTTGGCATGGCTGTTTTGAAACTTCCTGCGCTTGTGTTCATGTACGGACAACACTTTGCTGAGGCCATCCACGAGATGCCTGCGCACGTGAAGGCCGCCAGGAACAGCCCCGGAAGGCCTCTGAACCGTTCAGGCAACGTTGCTTCCGGTACTGCTGGAATTCGATCCCAGGTAAAGCAGCAGGTCATGCTGAGAAATTCTTGCGCACTGATGACCAAGAGGATCATGCTGCATAAACGTGGACCTGTGAGAGTGAATGGACGAATGCACTAAATGTGGGGGGCCTAAGTCAATCCGGGGCCAAGAACGCCCAACCGTTATTCATTCACTGATTACATTTATTGAAAGGAGGAGGTGGAGTGAGCCCTCACGGCAGAGCCCGGCTTTCAAAGCCAAAAACAGAACGTAAAAAGGTGACAGTGGACGACGAAGCCCACAAAATAAGACCGTCTAGCTCATGACTGACAAAGGCGCCTTTTGGAAAAGTGGGGTTTCTCCCTGGACACCCGTGAGAAAGAGAGCCTTCTCCTCAGAGGCTGCGAAACACGTGCGCATCAGTTGCACGTTTCTCCCACATTTCCATACCCGAGTTAAATTACTTCTCTTCCGCTCTCTTCCGAAGGGGGCTTAAGTCACGAGAACGACTTAAGAACCAAAAGCAAAAGCCAAAACCACCTTGACACCCTGTGCTGAGGGGTGACCTTGCTGTAACCCCCATTCTGGCCAATTTCTCTTGTATGCGACCTGTTTTGTCGGCTCATTTTAGGCGTGCTTCAGTTGCACGCATTTCCTGCTCCCAAGGAGCAACGAAACACACTCAGCGGGAGACCTCCAGCTTGTGGGGGGAGCGAGGGTCCCTCGGTGGGAGCTCTTGATGAGGACCCACCTTTTGCCGCTGGCCCCCAAGGAAAGGGGAGGCCCAGGTGCCCCCTGCTGACACGGCTGGCTCAGGGCCGGCCCTTGGCAACCGCACAGCGATGCCCTCTGCGACGTCTCCTCGGAAGGAAAGCTTGCCGCTTTGTTCCGACGAGACCAAAACGAGAGTTTGCGCTTCTGCAGAGCCAGACTCCGAGGCGGGGAAAGAAGGAAGAGAACAGCGGGAAAAGGAGCAGCCAACAATTGGACGAAGGGCAGCAGGGAGCCAGACGCACCGATGGCTTCTTCACGTAACCTCAGAACACGGTTTGGCCCCGTACCGCAACTATTCCTGCCATTATGATCAGTTGTGACTTTCTGAAGTGCCATTTGGAAAGCCCGCATCCCGTTACGGACTTCTTATCCAGAGAAAACACTTCTGATGCTGGTTTTGTTTCCTATTTTCAATGACGTTCCTGCACCGAGCAGATGGTCCCTTTTTCCCCAAGAGCTCTATGTCTGGGGTGATTCTGAAGATAATTTGGGCAATCCAAAGCCAATTTTCGTTGTCACTCGGATCATTTCACCACGACTGGCATAGGATTCATTTGGCGGCGATCGTTTGCCAAAAGCTGAAGACGAACCCGTCGAGGACGGTCACGGGGTGAGAAAACCCCCCAGCGGCTCAGCAGATTTAGAAGTGAGCGAGGGATCCCTTGGCAACTGATGTTCTTGCTTGTACGTTACGTACAGAAGTAAATGTAACATCGGAACAAATGCCTTTAAGATGCCATTAGCTTTAATTTATGCAAAAGAAAAGGTGTCAGCACAACCCAGGTTACTTAAATACCTCTTGTAATGAGCGCAAATTAACTCTAAGCATCTCTTCTCCCATCCAAGGTATTCCGAAACTGTTCTCTCTCTCGCTCTAGTAAACCGACGCTGTCGTTTCGTTGGCGTGTTTGCATGCACAAGTAACTATGCAATTCGCAAATGGAAAGCAAGCCGTGCCCTGGTGGGAATGTCCTGCTGACGGCAAACTTTTCATCCTCGGCGGCTCTGAATGCAACAGTCTTTGCTGAACAAGGGCCCCCTTTCTTCATTGTATGCCGCCGCAGAGAGCCAAAAGCCAGCAAATCCTACGAAACTCCAGAGGACAGGTGTGCTTGCAGGGCTGGCGCTTCTCTGCCCGCCCAGCTGGGAGAGTTTTGTGGTTGGGGTGGCCACAGAATTTCTCCACCCCTAGGATGGAGAGGCCCTAAAATGTGGCTGTGTTTTCCCCGGTGTGCGCTTCTGCCAAAACTGTTAGAAAGGAGCTTTCCTTGCCACGCAGCCTGGGAGTTTTTAAAGTACGCTTTATGGGAACGGAAAAGGCGCTTACGGCAACAAGTTTGCAGGAAAGCAACATCGCAAGTGGACAGTCACAAATCTAGCAACAACCGCGCACATTCAACAGAGCTGACTCCGAGCACACAAGTGGTCCTCGACTTACGACCTGCCGCTTAGCGACCATTCCAAGTTACGGTGGATCTCCCTGGGGATCCTTACAACCCAGTTTCAAAGTTCTGAGGGCCAGGCCCTGCCCCTGTGGTCACACTGAGCCCTTGGCAATTGGCAACGTCCTGTGGCCACGACATTTTTTTCTTGAAAGCTTTACTCTCAGTCACGCAGGACCCGGGTGGCCCGTTTCACGACCGTTACAACTTGTAACCGCAATGCGCAAGTTCCATTATGGCCATCAATTGAGGACTACCTGTGCTGCAGAGGTTAACTCGGATAGAAATGAGCAGAATTGGCAATATGAGCCTTATGCACGTAACACTGACTCTCGCTTGATGTCCAGATCCCGCCTGAAATCCTCCTTTTAGGGGAGAAAAATCTAAACGCTGCCGCTTCTGGGACTGGCGGCATATAAGTATAACAGGCAAGTAAATAAATAACATGACTTGGGAGGCAGAATAATCATTTTCGCGAATCGCGTGCATCCACGTGACTTTCTCGGGACATGAACCGTTTCAGAAATACGGTCGCTGCCTTTGAAAACCCTGAAAAACAAAGTGACTGTTTCCCCGACAGCTTCAGTGAGGGATTATCAGCAAATATTTCACATTTCTGTTTGGCCCCGAGACTTGCTGAATCATCTCGGAAAAGCCGTGTTTGTCAAAAGTGTCCTTCCCGTAGGATTCGCATACAAAGGGAGGAAAATAGCATTTTACTCATTTACTTGGGAGAAAAAAAAATAAGCCAAGATTTTTCACACATGAAATGCAAGCTGTAACGTAGTCAGGATCCCTAGCCTTGTGAATCATTCAAATGTGTTGATCAAAAGGAGCAACACGCTTTAAAAAAGTGTCGAGCTCCTCGCAAGCTTGTCGAATGAGCCCGGGAAGCTGCACATCGTCGTGATTTCCATTCCCAGAGAGTTTCCCGTGATTCACGCGTGCAAACAGCTGAAAGCAAATGGAAGTTCAGAACCATCTGCCCAGCTCGTATGGGCAGCGGAAAAGAAACACGCATACACAATTTACTGTACTCGGCTGCAAACACAAATGCACTTCGTGTGACTGTGCCTAGAAAAACATGCCCATTGACAACATGGACAATTCAGCCTTGTGCAGAGATCATCGCCGAGTCCGGCCCCGATGCCAGCGCTCGCAGTCGTCAAGGAGGGTTGAGAGCGCAGCCGAGTGGAAACGGGGGCAGTTTTCTGCCGCTGCAAACAGAGGAGGCCAAGCTGTGAATGCGGCTCTGTCCTTGACAAAGGGCTGCTCTGTCCACCCTTCGCTCGCGCACTCTCGGTTGGGGTCACTGAGGACCCTTTTTGCCAGGCGATGGAAATGGGCTATGAAAAGCGTGGTGAAAGACCGGCGCTGGCACCCCGGCTGGGAAGAGTGCCACCTTTACTTCAAAGCCCTGCTGAACGACGCAGTTCCTGATGGCACGAAATGTATTTGGCACCCTGAAGCGGAAGCATCTTTGAGGGCCCACTCGGGGATTGGGAGGGAGGCCTGAACCGGGTGCTGCGGGGTGGGGTGGCTCAGCCTTGCGTTCCTCGATGCGCTGAATAGACAGAGCAAGGCGGGCACCGGGGCCCTCTGCACGTGCACGGCACGGTTGAATCGAGCAGTGAAGAAGGCACAATGTCCCGCAAAGATACTTGCATCGATCCTTTTTACGCAGGAGGTTTTTTGCGCCTACACACATTTGGGGAGCCTAGCACATCCGGAAAGCCCGATAACCAAGACATGGTTTGCCCCGGCCGATGGGCCAGAAAGCACCATCCGTTCACTCCTGTCTGTTCCCCGGACCAAAGAGGCCTCGTGGCAACTTGCCGTAAACCCAGCATCGAAATGCCGATGCCCAGGCAAACATGCAGCGTCGGAGGGGGCTTCTTGCAAGCAGCAAAGGGCGGAGGATCGACGCATCGTAGGCATGTGCACAGCTGAAGGGCCGGACGAGGGACGTGCACCGCATCGGTGTGCCTGCGAGCGAGGAGCCATCCGCTGCATCGCACTGCCCCCAAATGTCTGAACGCAGAGCTTCAGAGGAATAAAAATGACTCTACCCCATTTCCATGTCTGAAGTGTGGTGGGATTGCCTCCCACCCACCACAGACAAGCAGCTCTTTGGGGACTGACAAACACGCACACGTGTATCCAGACAGACAAAAAGCCTGGGAGCGTTCCCCTTTTTCCCCTCATTTCAATGTGACTTTCCACAACAACTGTGGCTGATGAAAGCCAAGAATTAAAATTAGTCTGAAGTCAGCTGTTGGTGTCAAATAAAAATCCTGGTTTGCGCACTCTTTTACGATGGGCCTTGCAAACTTAAAAAAGGACCGCACTGCGGTTCATTGCGTTGCGTGTCATAAATATCAACGGAAAACAGGCTTGTAATGGATGTGTAAATATGTCCCTTGATGCACACCTTAATTACACTAAGTGGCATTTAAAACTATGCTTTAGCTCTGATAAGTAGGGCATCTATATTTGTGGTGTATTTTTTTTGCTTTCTAATGGAATGAAATTTGGAATCTGAAACTAGCTAAATACTTTATGTCATAAAATACACGGTACTGATGTTAGCACATCGGCTGTACCCCAGAAAGATGTTGTTTCGTATCTAAGATCGATTCCATCTAATGAAGCGATATTGAAAATCTAATAATAATCTACAATTATAATAAGGAATGTAGTTTGAAAGACAGCGTAGAGAATTTTGTCTTAAATAGGTTAACAAATCTGGGACAGGGATGCAGGTTTGGGCATGTGGTTACGAGGCGCCAGTTCACAAGTTAAATAGCAAACGGGCTTTTCGGATCACCTATGACGCGCACCCTGTGCACTACAGCGCAATAGTAAACTTGACCACATTTCCCATCTAGAATATTTTAATGAATTGAAAATAAATCCTCTCATTTAAATGGGGAAGATTTCCAGGTACAGGAGGGCAGGAGTTGCTCCAAAACATTTTGTAATGTCAGCTTTTAAATATTTATGGTTCTTCCTCTCCAGTGACTTAATGCTATACTTAACTGCACCAAGGAATGCAAAAGTTAAGAAGGAAAAGACGTGAAGGCCCATGCAAAATGTTGCTGTTGAGCCACTGAGACTCGGGAGGCATACACGTTTAATATGCAGGTGCTCCTCAACTTACGCCCACAATTGGGACCAGAATTTCCGTTGCTAAGCAAGGCAATTGTTCAGTGAGTTGTGCCTGATTGTGCAACTTGTTTTGCCATAGTAGTTACGTGAATCACTGCAGTTGCTTACTGAATCACGGGGTCGTTAAGTGAATCCAGCCTCCCCCATTGACTTTGAAGTCAGCCGTGAAGGTCGCAAATGGCATTCCCACGACTCCAGGGTGATGCAACTGCTGTAACTACACACTGATTGCCAAGTGCTTGAATTCTGACCGCGTGACTGTGGGGATGCTGCAACGGTTGTAAGTGTGAGGACCCATCATAAGTCACTTTTTCCAGTTGCAGTTTCGAATAGTCACTTAATGAATGGCTGTAAGTCGAGGACTGCCTATATCAGCAGCAGCATTTCCATGTAACTCTTGTTCACGTACATTAAACTGCCATTCTCTAAAACATCCCTGGAGAGTAGACCCCGTGACTGTTTTCCTACAGCCTCTGGACTGCGAGAGAGAGAGAGAGAGAGATCTGATTGAACTCGTGCTGTGATTTCACAGGTGAAGCAGGGTCTGAACCAGGGTTCCCTGATTCACAAGTCCCTTAGCAGCCCCACGGCTGCATTAAGCTTTCAGAGAGGGAGTATTATTTATTGAGCTACCAAGTCCTGTCTCTGCTGATCACTCGAAACAACCTCGCTGAGGTGACGTGTCTTGAGTTTTGATCTCAGCAGCGGCATTTTTTCAAAGCCATCCCTACCTGTCTGCCAAGGGGAGGCGGCAAAAGAGAGAGAGAGAGAGAGAGAGAGCGGTAGACGATTGCTGGGGAAGGAAGGCGAAACTGCGTGTGGGGCAATGGCAACAGGTTTCATCTTCAGTTTCTCCCGTCAGAGATCCCTCCTCTGTCTGCTTTGCTGGATTGCAAAAGTCCTTATGCCCTGAACATTAAGACATCCTTGTGCTGGGTGGATTTCCTAAGGCTTTCATGTTCCTTCGCACCGTGCACAGCAGACGAGAAGATCATCACAATCGTTAGGGGGCATCTGCTGCTGTTTGAAGACGACAGTGCATGGCACCATTAAGAGGCATGCTCTGTTGCAAATGTCTTTCTGTGATAAGGCTTCTCTCTTACAAGAGACCTGGAAAATGGTTTTGGAGGAGGCGTCACCCAAATACTGTACAGCTGAAGCGCTTTTTGCTTGCTCCTCCGCAGCCCATATTACTGTAGATGCCATTATTTCTCTTGCACTGCTTTTATCTTATATTTAATTTATGTTGGACTCTTCCTATAGTCACATCAATCAATAATGTACTCAGTTTCAAAAACAGCAAGAACAGGATATTAAGAATTCCTATCTGGTTGTTTCCAAGGATTATACAAACAGAAAACAATTCTACTTTTCCATGCTGGTTTGTTAAAAAAAAGCAAACCTTTACAACTGAAAGCATGTAAAAACCTCATCCAATTTGTGATTTTCTTAGCTTACCCTAGGAAGGAAATATTGGCCTTCAGTTACATTTGACAGCCATTCATATAAGGGAGGCCAGCTTAGATGGAGACTAATAACACCTCTTAATACACCTCAAAGCCTAATTGATTTATGGTGGTATCAACTTGGGTAGATTGAAGTTGACTTTGTCAGAGAGATGAAGAGTTGGCAGACACACACAGACACATTTACAGGAAAAACTGAAAGCCAGTAATGGAGGAAAGACCACCAAAAATACAATTTTGTTGACATAGCCAAAACGTCTATGACTAGGAGAGACAACCTTTGGAGCTTAAATGTTTGGTGGAATAATCATAATGCTCTAAGTTGGCTTCCAGACTGTCAAGTTTTATAGAACAAATGTGGGAAATTATCAAAAGCATGGGGAGGAATCGTATTCATTGTATTAATTTAATCCATTTAGTTTCATATAAATGGAACCAAATGCAATTAGTGCCCTGAGGATGCCCACTTTGGAGCGCAGGTCCTGTTCAAAAGTTTCTCTTCTCACATATGATGAATTAAGCAGGCCGTTCCCACCAGCCACTGAGGCAAGAGTCTATTCCCAGCAATGCTGGTTCACTCATTCTTACAAGCCATGCAAGAGTCGAAGCATCTACTGGACATATAGCACAAGAAAATACCATATAAGAATCCATAAAAATGCAATGCTTTTGATGAAGGGGAAAAAATTAACTCCATGGAAAACGTACACTCTTCCTGTTTGTTGCTACACCACCCATCTGTACTTTCAGAACAACTTTGACTGGCATCTTTCTCTCTAATGTGCATATTTCAAAACACGATGCCATGATTAGTTGGGCAATGTTTAGAATCTGTCTGTACTTTTGAAATACAGCAACAGGGCACACACAGAGAGACTCTCTTCCATATATATTAAGATACCTTAAAGTTCATCTGGTATAATTTATGTTTACATGAATAAACTGAAGATGAGCTCTTACCACACCACTGATTTTGCCTAGAGTACAAAACTGATGCCAACATTTAAACTTTTCCAATGCAAATCCAAAGCAGCAGGAAAGAACTGGAGATCAATGTTCTGACCTCGTCCAGCCAAGAGCACTAATATACTTAGCAGTGAAAAGTTGTACAGTAGTGATATTTCGACAATAACCGTAACATGGAATTTGCTTTGCTCTCTCTGCACTGCCTTTTGCGGAATTAACTCCATTCCATGTTCCTGAACACTAAGATCATCCCCACCAATATTTCCTGGCCAGGGTTTCTGAGCACGTTTAGAATGCAGCTGGCTTAAGGGTTTGTCCTTGGGGCATGGGATAGGAAAGATGAACGATTCCAAGTTTTTCATGGCCTCTCCTGTTAAAGGAAACAAATGTTGGGACATGAGACGAATGGGGCTGTTTTCACATAAATTTTCATTTAGGAAAGTTGGTTAAAGCCTCAAACTGATCATCGGCCCTGGAGGCTTTTTTGCTAGGCTGAGAATTGTGTTGTCGTTTGATAGGTTGCCATTACTATATATATTCCTCCTTCGGTATTAAGTGGCTTCGTTTCGTAAACTGACTTTGTTTTGTGACGAAGGTACGCAAGTCTCTTTTTCAACTGTGTTCGGAGGGTTGGCAGTTTGAATCTCGTCCATTTTCATCAGTCCTGTTGAAACGCTGCTGGATCAGCTTTCGGGCCGTAATCAGGCGCTGCGATTAAATTAATGCTCCCCTCCCCTCCAGACTTAATCACCGAAGGTATTCCTCTGCAAGACCTGATTTTGGCCAGAGACCTCCCCACCAATCACAAAAGATTGTCAGAGCTTAAAAGATTATGTTGGGAATTACCAGCCAGGGAAGGTCATGCGAATTTATGAAATTTGGTGCCACAAAGAAGCGTGGCGCGGCCGAGTCAGTGTTCATCACCTAAGCTCTGTTACTGTTCACCTTCCAGAGCTATGAGACCCCTGAATTTATGCTAAACGTCACGGTTCCAACGGGAGAAGCAAAATGTTCCCATGTGCTGCCCAGCAGATGCTGGACCTCTTCGCTTTGAAGCATGGTGATGCTCGCCAGGTGAGTGCAGGGTGAATTCATTTTGTAAACCTTTCTGTTAAATGAAAAACAACAGCTGGAAAGTCCACAAACCCTAACTGTTAGTTAAACATGCACATCCAGAGCTGTGGAAAGGAGGACTGTCGTATGATTCATAACCCAAAAGAACGCTGTTGTATCGGTGAGCTTTTCCGAAATGGGAAAAATAACGCAAAGCACCAATCCGAGCACTGAGTAACCCTTAGGTAATCTTAAATCAGCTTCCTTAATAGCGTTTTTTCCAGGCAAACTTTGCCGTGCAAATCCAAAGACATCTCTGCGTTTAATGTGATTATTTTTCCTTTGTGACTCATGACACGCCAGGACACAGGACACAGGGATACGTGACTCAGGGAATTATTTTTTAATCTGGATGTTCATGTTGTGATGTGTGTCTGAGCTGTCCTGCAAGTGCCAGAAAGAAGGGCAGCATCCTAATTCAAACAGTGCTCCCTTCATTTAACCAACCAGAGGACATATGGATCAGGGACGGCCCCAGCTGTGAAGCTACCATAGATCTGGAAGCCACAAGAATTCATTAATTGACCATTCATCACTTCGAACAAAATGGAACAACCCCCCCATCTCTGTCAATCATGGCTCTGAAATTTAGGTTTTTAAAACAAGGACATTTATGTACACACAGACGTACGCACAATGCAAGGTAGTTTTCTCACTATCCCGTGATCTGGTGTCTACTTTAGTATTAAGCAAGCAGGACATTTGTGGGGAGGTGTCATCCAAGGACGCCAAGACCACAGTTGCAGTCATAAGATCAAAGCGCGGGGTTGGCAGTGCATGTAAAAAAACAGCCCAACTGCATGAGATGGCTCCCATCGTGACTGTTTTGACCAGCCCCGCCAGCGAGAGTGAAATGAAACCAAAAGAGAGACCTGGATTCAAAAGGCAGAAATGTAAAGATGCAGTCCCTCCAAATCCATGGGACAATCTGGCTTTCGTGATGGGCGCGACCACAGCCTGATCCTCTTCGTGGAAGCTTACAGCACGGAGAAACTTTATCTTCCCAAGAGGGGATCTTCCGATTTGTTGCAAGGAACTAAATATCAGGAGAACCCGCCCAGGCAGCCCTGCAGGGCAGCCGAGTCCTCGGTGCTCTCTGAGCTTGGTTTTCTTGCTTGCAGACGTTTCATTACCCAACTAGGAAACATCATCCAAGCTCCTCTTGGATTACCCAATGCCTTTGGTAGCAGAAGCAATAATGCCCCATGCACCCCAAATCCTTGACAATTTGGTTTCAATCCAAGGAACGTTCCTGGGAAACATTTATCGTGGGCAATAATCTTGTTTCATGCGCACCAACGCACAGTTCCTTACTGGTTTTGACTGCTGTAAGCCATTCCGTGTTGTTGACCGCGGGGCCGCCTTAAACACTGACGAACGTATAAACAAGTGCAAGAGGGGAACGGTAGCAAGGAACAGGAAAGAACCACCCGTGTAATTGTTCTTCTCTCGCTGCTATACCATAACAAGGAAAAAACGAGACCCGCTTGCCAACCGGCTGCTCGTTTTTATTCTCCTAAAGGCACGACCGAATGACCCAGGGAGTCGGGCGCAAGGCAGCCTGAAAGTGACTCGGCCAGCTTTCGCTTGCTGTGCCGGCGAGGAGGCGGCGGCACCGTCTGGGCCTCCTGGCAGGCTGGTCCAACCGGCAGAAGATGCACCTGCCGAGACGGGACGCCAAGAGTCGCCCCCATCACCCTCCCCAGTTCCGGAGTCTGAGCGCCAATGACTTCAACACACGGGGTCTGGGTTGGAGAACAAGTGGCTATGTCTGCCCCGACCAATTCGTCCAGACAGATGTAGCCCTAAGACAGCAGGCAAGCTAAAACAGAAGCCACGGGACCTCGCGTTCGCACACGATAGCCAAATCCGGCTCCCGGCATCCAGAATCTTCCTGGCAAGCGGACAGAGCACCTCATCTCGGCCTCACGGCCGTTCTTCGGCCACGGAGGCGGCGTTAGCACCCCTCCTCAGCCTCACAAGTCCTCGAGATGATTCCTTGTGTGCCTTCGCTCCTCTTCCCATCAGGATTTTCAGCCCTGGCAGCCCCGGGTTGTCTTCTGCTCCTTTCCCGAAGGCCCCTCTGGGTAGTTTCAGCAACTTTGTTATCCTCCATTCTAGGACGTAACCGGTTATTTCCCTTCAAGGTTCCTACTACTCGTATAAATCCTCATTCAGCCTTTCTCTCTTGGAGGAAACCCAGGGCAGAAGATCCTAAATATATCGATGTTCAGTATCGATACCAATATCAATGTGGATATCAGTATGGATTTACTCGGTCAACTTATCCCGTAGGCTTCCAGGCTATGCCTCTCAGTTGCTACCCTACTCTGAAGGAATTATCTGTATTTTGTAGGCTCCTGGGAGTCTTAAGTATCAAACTGCATAACTGTGGAAAACTCCGTTCTCCGAGTTTCCCAATTCAGAAACAAGATCAAAAAGCACCCTTGGCATTTATCGTCTGCGCCTTTACAACATGTGAGGTGGCTCTGACCGAACACGGTATACCGACATATGCATACAGACAGCACATGCTGAAACATTGCACTTCTATGACTACATTACGCTACCATGAATGATTAAGAAGGAAATGGAATCGGTCCATCCAGCGAAATGAAACAGAAAAGGCAGGCTGTCCATCTCTGTAGAGCGACCATCACAGAGACTTAAGGCTGGTCCTAAAGGCCATATATGGAAATAAACCAAGGAATATACAATAGGACTGACCAGGAGCTGCATTAGAGAAAAGATAAAACTAACACAAAAAGCAGAGGCTCAGTGCAACACCCAGATTTTAAGAAGATGCTCTCTGAATCGAAGCTTGACTCCTGATGAGTTCATGAAATGTATCCGGGAAATAATTTCTTGGCAGCAATACAGAAGTTGCCTTTTTCTGGGATATTTTTTCAACTTCTCAGTCTAGCCTATATCCCGTTATTTCTTGGACATGTCCCATCCAAGCACTAGCCTGATCAAACCCTGGTTTGCTTTCTGAGATCTACCAATGCAGATTAGATGTCGCTACCTAATTGGCCCAAGAATAAAAACAAGGAAACCACTGATTTTCTAAGACCAACCACATATTAGACAAACATGCAGCCAAGCCCCATTGTTAATTTTTAAAATGAAAAGCAATTAGGAGAAGGAAATGTAGTGCTGTTAATTAGCTCTTCCTGTCCACTCCAATTCTTCCTCACTCCCTTGAAATGTTTGCCGTGGCATGAAGTTCCAGAACCATATTTGGTTTCATGTGTTTGGAGACTCATGGAACGGGAAGGGAAGGGAGGGAAGGACATATGTTGTCCATATTTTTAAAAACCAGGAGTTCACTTGAAGATATTGATCTGCTTTCATGCCATGCAGCAATATTTTCATTCTATGAGTTGACAGCCTCCAAACCAGAGTTAAACTTCAAGTTTCCCAGCAGTCGCAGGCATCGCGGTTCAATCATAAATGACACTCTTTGAAAAAAGGTTGTAGGACATTCATATTATGCCCACACCCTTGACCAAGCTGGATTTTCTTCTATACTAATTCCAACAGCATTTTATCTCTGCTCAATCAAATACTTGTGTTACAAATAGTGATGACTCAGCCATGTGCAACTGAAAGATTAGCCCATCCCGAACCTAATCCTTCCTATTTCAAGGACAACATCAAGAACATCTATAATTAGAACAATATAAAACAAATCCTGGATATTGGCACTGAAAAATGCAAAGGAGCTTGCATTTTTTTCCTTTGGAAGGCCAAGTCTTCCTTTTCTGTACCAACCTGGCATCTTTCAGCTGGATCAATTTGTTCTGCTCGACTCCGGGTGACCATCCACAGGTGGCAGGTGTCGCATACCAATGCATGAGCCAAGCATACCGTAGCACCAAAAATATTTTCAGGCTGAGAGGTAAACAAAGAACTCTCTTTGCAGGATCTCAGCAGCGCTCGTCAAGGAATGCCCAAGCCTGAACTTTTTCAAGTTACCCAAGATTTCAACGAGATTTGACACTTGGAAGGTTAGACTGCTCAGAAGCTCGCTCAGTACGGCCCTGTTACTGTTAGCCACCCAAGAGCGCCGAAGATGGGACCGGGTCCTCTAAGGCCCGGCGCAAGCTCATCTCCTTGTGCCTGTAGCTTTCTTCGCAGCGGCGCGCGAGTGCTTCACTTTTCACCCAGACCGGAAAAGAAGAAGAAGACTTGAAATGCGAAAGCCCAGCTCTAAGACTGCTGTTTCAATTCTGAATTTGCTGGTCGGTTCTCCAAACCTTTCTCTGTGGGCACACCCCATTTCGTAGCCCTTTCAGTCCCAGGATAAGCATGACTCCTTTGAAAGCTTCGTGATGGCTTGGCATCAGCCAATGTCTCCAAGTCTCTCCTTGGACAAGATCCGAACGATCGCGAAGCCTGTTAAGACGTGCTTCCTTCAACCGCAGCGCACTTTTATTACACACAAGCGCACACACCGATGCACGCTCACACACCCTCAAACATATAAGGCTACTTTTGAAACATACTAAAAATTTATCAGCGTGTTGATTGCCAAAGAGCTAAAAGTAGTGATTTCCAAGATCTATGCGAGGACTGGGAAAAGTTATTTTGCGGCTCAGAATGGGATTGTGCTCTAATCCTATTTCCTGCCAAATGAAAGGTTTAAGGGCTGGTGACTGGACATTGTCCCACCACGTCAGAGGGCGAGAACAGCGAGCTACTTTAAAGTCAAAACCCAAATGAAGCAGCGCTCCTACCTCTCCGCATCCAGCATCCTCTTCTCTGCTTCCAGCATCCTCTGCTTAATGCTAGTCAGTTCTAACCTTGCCATATTTGTGACAGCGTTCGAAACGATGCTCAGCTCTTCTTCCATGACAAACATCAGGAGGAGACGGTAGCATCTTTACAGGGCAACGAATGCCATTAAGAAGCATCTGCAAAATTGGCCTGAAAAGGTGCCAAGAGTCCCCTCCTGCTTTGGGTCGACCATAGTCTAACCCAGCTCTGCTCTCACAATGTTGGAAATAACACGTCGTGCTTTTGTTCAGGATTTAAAAGCTCTTCAACTGATAAATTGGGTTTAAGGTCGGCAGCTCAAGTTCGAGACCCATGTGCCGCGAGGCAATGGGGGGAGCTCCCGTTACTTGCCCCAGCTCCTGCCAGCCAAGCAGTTCAATAGCATGCGAAAATGCAAGTAGATCTATAGGCACCACCTCAACAGGAAGAGTAACAGTGCTCCATGCGCCTCAGCGTACAGTCATGCCAGCCACGTGGTCATGGAAGTGTCTTCAGACCACGCTGGCTCCCTTGGCTGTGAATCGGAGATGAGCACCGCCCCTAGAGTTGGACACGACTGAAAGGGGAAACCTTTACCTTTACTTACCTCTAGGGAAAAGCATTTTTCCATGTTCCGCCTTTTCCAAAGCCCAGTCATGAAACTGTACCTTAATAAGTGCTTTTCTTACGGAATGTTTTGTGCCATCCCTGGAATCTTCCAACGGGAAACCTGCTTTTTCATAGGAACGCAATAAACTAGCCTGGTGGGTTTAACAGAAAAGACTTTGGGGAGGGGTAGGGGGGAGAGGCAGCAACTGTAACCCAACACCACATGGATTATTCCAGGAATATCTCCCTTTCTACCAATCAATGGGAAGCCAGCTAAGGGAACATAACAGAGCAATGTCATGCACCACTCCCCTTCCAGATCAGACAGTTTCCTATTTCTTGAAACTGGCTGTAAACAGACCTAGGGAGGAGCTACACACTCGCTTTGCCAACAGAAGCAGAAACTTTGGGAGTAATTTACTAGAGGACAAACAAGTGCAGCTCACTTGCGGGAAAATCACCCAGCTCGATCACCCTTCCTGAGGGTCTAGGACGGTTGTAGGGACTGAACGTGGAAAGGAATGAGAAGGGGGAGAGAATGGGAACCCCCCCTTGGTGTCCGTTCTTCACCTGAAATGTTATTTATCAGCCATATTTGACTTCCAAGTACAAAGGAACATGAGACCTGGACTGAAGGTAGGCTTTGGAAAGGTTGGGGAAGAGCGGGAATGGGTGTTTGTTGAGGGGGAGCAGAGCAAAGAGCCTTAACCAAACACTGTCAAAGCAAATAAAAGAAGGAGAGATTGGAAGAAGAAACTGGAAGTGCTGTAGAGATGCTGAACTCTGCTTCAATGTCAAAATAAATTTTTGGAGGGCAGGTGGGGGAAGCAGATTCCATGAGGGTCCTCAGCTTCCAAGTGCATGGTTGCACCTTATGACATGACTTGCTTTAAGATAAACTTCTCCATTGCCTTCAGCTGGAAATGATCATTTGACTAGGATGCACAAACAGCCAAAGTTGTAGTTTCTGGGGAGAAAAGGAGCTAAACCCCAATATCTGTGCTGGCTGATGGGAGAGGGGAGGCCGTACGATAAGGACGTTTTAAAGAAGACTGAAAGAGCACGTGGGTTGATGTGGAACTTAGACAAATGCCACCTTCTCCTTGCTCCAGAACCAAGAGAGATGTGGATTTGCTTTCTAAACCTGTCCTCATCCTGAGCTCTCCAATGAATGGATCTCTAATGTAAAGGAAAACATGTACAGGATGATGACTGAACGTGGAAAGGAAGAGCACTGCTGTCTTCCCAGGAGGGCTCGTAGCCTGGCCTTCTATCGAACCCAACAACTTTGGGACCCGTTTTGGATTTATGGGGAAAAGTTGGTCAAAGTTAGCGCCTTTTAAGTTAGCAGGATGGGAATGTGGCCTCCAGGAACGGACATTCAACTGTTGACTTTCAAGACACAAATCAAAGTTTAGCAGTAGGGTGCAGCGAGCATCAAAGATGCAATGACCCCAACTATTATTACCCTGTTTGCTTCACCAGTAATGTCCCCACCTTCACAGATGCTTTCTCTGAAGCAACATCTCCAGGTATGCTTGACTACAACTCCTGGCACTCCTAGCCAGCAGGCCACTGGCCAGGTTGACTGAAAATCCCTGGTGCTGCAGAACAAAACATTTGAAGAACAACATGTTGGAAAAGATACCGCATAACCTAGAGGTCAGGAAGCTTCCAGATTTGGCAATGTTTTATCTCCAAAATGTTCCTGCTTTTGGTGAAAAGGCAGGGCAGACCTGAGCAAACCACATCAAAAGATCTGGTGAGATAAGCCGGTACGTCACGCTGGAAAAAGTCTGAAAGTGCCTTTTTCGAAACACTGCATTTTATCCCGATGGTCTCAGAGGAAGCGCCTTCACATCCTCGGCGCTCGATGCGAGGGAAACGTCGTCCGAAAGTCGTCGCGTTAGTCCTTGGGTTTAATGCAGCAGGCAGGTCTTTGTAGTCAGTGTCGAGGAGAGCAGCGAGGAGCCCAGTAACGGGGCTCTCTTTGGGGGAAACCACCCTACAGGAAGAAAGCAGATGCCCAGACGCTCCTCAGCCACGCTCATTTCAGATAAAGGCGTTGAGGTTTTCTTTCTGACAGGTCAGAGGAAGCCTCAAGAGAGGCAAACAAGGAGCATGTGCCTGAAAACACACGGGCAGGGCAGGGCCGGGCAGGGCCGGGCAGGGCTGATCCTAGGCCAGGTTTTCCAGCTTCACACCGACGCCACTCTTGTGACACCTCAGCTGAACCGTTCTCAAGTCGCAGCCGAGAAACCTTCATTGTTCACAGCTCCTCTGAACTTCCAACCCCGGAATCAGTTTAAACCCATCAAGGTCGCTCGCTTCAACCTGTCCCTTGCTCACTTTTCATTTCAGTGCTTACCCCTGCACTTCCTCGTGGGAAGCCCACCTCCCCATAAGCTAAAGCGCGCTCCTAAATTGTGTACACGTAAGAGCCTCCTTGAGCCACCCAGGGGCGCACGCAACCCTTTGGAAGGAGAAAGGCAAGGAGGGTGCTCTCCCCTTGAGGTGCGGCGTCCTTCCAAGGGAGAACGGCCAGGCCTAGGGAGGTTGATCCAAGCCAAAACCACCCCATAAAGGGATAAATTTCGGGAAGGGTTTATAAACATGGGGAACATAATGTGGATGTTCTGGCAGATAAAATGTGTCTAAAAATAGAAAACCCAAGGTCAGGGCGCAAACTGCTGGAAAGCGGGGAAGGGTACAGAGTTTCTTGTCTCCCTCTGACACTGCTAGTCGTGGGAACGCAGAAGTGGTGTCCGTGCCCACGTCGGAAGTTGTCTTTAAGGGCACACCGTACGAGTGGGGAAAGACAGGCCTCGAAGAGGACGTCGCCCAGATCAGCAGCACAACTTAGGCTGCAGTTTTTAAAGAGAGTTTTCAGATTGTGGCGCAACCTGTTTCGATTTTACTTTGCGAAGACGGATTAGAATAATGCCTCCTTTGTAACGGCTGGAAGTGCCTTCACCAACACAGCAAGAGGTACCTGATAGTTAAGCTGCCTGAACTGACTAACCCATCAGAAGCACAGGATCGCTGCCGATGATTATTATTATTTTAACGACATGGACATTGGGTGTGGGTCGAAACAATCTGAGGACTTGGGGAACCCCAAGGGAGTAATTCCGCTGCCCTCGTCATACAACTCAGACTGCATCAAATTTGGCAGTGCAGGGTGCAAATGTCGAAGATGTTTCGTGTCCTTATAGACGTTCTCTGTTTCTCTTCCTCTGCAGAAAGGCTGGTAACCAGCACAAAAGACCCCCGACCCGTCATTATGTGGGGCTGCGAAGCATTCAATGGTTCCAAAAACACCGAGGACCAGAATCTGTGCCACGATTTTCATCTGGTGATCTCAGTTTTCTCTTTGCTCTACCTCGTCATCTGCTTCCCCGTCGGCCTTTGTTATAACGGGCTCCTGGTCCTAGTCAACCTGTGCAACAAAGCCACGATGACCATGCCGGACGTCTACTTTGTCAACATCAGCATTGCCGGGCTGATCATCAACGCCATCGCCCCCATGTACCTGCTGGGACCTACCAGTACAAAATGGGCCATCTGGAATTTCAACAGCGAAGTCTACATCACTTTGCTGATTTTATTCAACGTGTCGTCCTTGGTGATCATGTACTCCACCGCCTTGCTCAGTCTGGACTACTACATTGAGTGGGCTTTGCCGAGGACTTACATGTCCAGCGTGTACAACACGAAGCACGTGTGTGGGTTCATCTGGGGGGGAGCCATGCTGACCAGCTTTTCGTCCCTCTTGTTCTACGTCTGCAATCACATCTCCACCAAAATAATTGAATGCTCCAAAATGCAGAACAAAGTCGTGGTGGACGCCATCATGGTTTTTATTGGATACATCGTGCCGGCCATCGCGGTGTTCTACGCGCTCGTGTTGATTTTGCGAATACGCAAGGAGGCGACCCCACTGGATCAAGACACTGGAAGATTAGACCCCTCTATGCACAGGCTTTTGATGGCTACTGTCTGCACACAGTTCGCCCTATGGACACCCTACTACGGGATGCTGCTGGTGAGCACGCTGGCCAACATGCAAGGGAAAGGCATGGACGAAAGCTACGGTCGAGGGTTACATTTCACCAAGGGACTGTCCAAATTTCTGGCTTTCTCCAGCAGCGTCGTCACACCTCTGCTGTATCGGTATATCAACAAAAACTTTCCAAGCAAACTGCAAAGGCTGCTGAAAAAGCTGCACTGTGGGAACCAGCGATGCTCGCACGAACGCACGGTGGTCCAGCACGTTGTAACGTAGGCATGAGGGAATGGCGGTGGGCCCCCGGTTGCAACGCTGAGTCCGGAGGCCCCCAAGCAGGTGCTCCAGCCCCTCGCCGTTTTAGCCTGCGCAGGTAGTGAATCCGCGGAGAGGACCGCTGGGAATCCGCTGCGGCTCACAGTCACGGCGTGACTTCAAGAGTTTCGATGCACTGAGCCCGTTGTACAGTAGCAGCTTCGCTTTAGCGACCCTGAGTGGAGAAAATCCCCCCACATAAGGCTTTTTGACAGAACACCTAGCACTTTGTAATCTTGTAGAATTAAAAAGAGAGGTATTTTTTATGTTTCATATAAAATAGTACGAATTTTAAATTTACAAAGCAGTTTTATTTTAAGGTCAGAGCGGCACCTTTTCGGTTTAGATAATATCTGTTATTAATCACGCTGGTCAAATTGTATAACAGTCTAGCACGATACTAAATTCTTCCTAATCTACAAAATTACGATCTCAACAAAGTCTTTATCTCTAACTCTAAAGCAGGTTATTGGAAGATTTTTTTTTCTGAATGCATTTGCATTTTCCTACATTTACGAATGAACAAAAAGGACTTTTCCCCCCCGTTTTCTTTATTTTGCATTGTAAAACCATTTCAATCCATCAAAAGTATGCAATTTTGTCGAAGAAGAAGAAACAAGAATGTTGCTTTATCTAGTAAAATGAAGGAGAGTTTAAAATGAAGTCAAGCTTCAGGTGCAAATGAAAAATCCAGTTGGATGTAAAAAGGTACCGAGTGAATCGCTCACAAATCCTCGAGATGCACCCCGTTCAATGACTGAACAGATGTGCAGCATTTTAAAAGTATTTCCACTCAAAGGATGTTCACGAGATATTAACGGACCCAAGGGATGGAAGCGATAACGCAGAGATGCGAATACACAGCTTAGGAGAGTCACAGGGAGCAACAAGGATCATCCTGGCCCTAATTTTTATGCTGCTTTGGATCCTGGTTCTCTCCCTGGCTCAGCAGAGCCACATCTTTTCCATCCCTTCGGTTGGACCTAACAACAAGCTTGTGTGAAGAACAAGTCGAGGATAGGATAGCGAAAGCCACATCGCCCCGCACACACATGTGGACGCTGTTTCGTATCTGTTGCACTCCACTGTCACCAGGAAAGCTGTCCGAGAGGCCGGGGGATCCCCCAGGCCAGCACTCCCTGGAACAAGGTCTGGAAAGGGGGTCAGGAACTTCTCCAGAGGTTCAGATGGCCTCCAGCACAGAGCAGCTGCAGGAAAGACCCGCGAAGCTTGCTCAAAAGACAATGTTTCCTCTTGCTCTGTTGTCCTACAGAAGACACTAGTCCAGTGTTCTTCAAACTTGCCGACTTTAAGGGCTGGGGACTTCAACTCCCAGAACTCCCCTGCCAGCCAAGGGGACTCTGGGAGTTGAAACCCACATATCTTAAAGTTGCTAAGATTGAGAAACACCCCTACTAGGTGCAGAAACGATCTATGGTTCTTCTGCACGAGTCCTTCTTCGCCTCCTCTCCACACCCTTGTTAGTTTGGCTGCCTTTAAAAACAATCCACTGAATACCGTACGTGAAAGATGTGCCATCCCGGAGGTGTTCGCTGCACAGGATATTTCTCCTCTCTCTCCTCGTTTGCTGTTCCCAAGCCAATCCTGTGTTTGGTTGCTCATCAGGAGCCCCACAATTCCGCTGCCTCTCCAAGTTCTTTCTGTGTTAGGGTCAAAATCCGAATATGTACTACCAAGAACAGGTTTTCTATTTGTTCACAACTTAGTCCAAGAGAAAAAAAAGCACATTCAAGCTCTGGCCCTGCTTTGCAAAGCCGCTTTTCCATTTAACCGGCCTCCTTCTAGCCATGTGCTCCGTGCTCTCGGCTGAAAGAGAAGACGAGGGTTGAAATCCCAGCTCATGTGGAGGTCACCAGGTTGGGGAGAAAGGCGAAACGATGCAGAGGTCGTGGTGGTGTAGTTTCACCTAGTCAGCGGCGAGATCAAGAGTTCTTGGCTGCAGCAACCGTAGTTGGTCTGCTTCGCCGAGCTGAATTAATGCAGCTTATTGGGCTCGACCTGACGCTTGGCTGTGGGCGAAGCCGGGTTCTCGGAGGACTTCGCTGGATGAACAAACAGCGCGTAAGGGGCCCGGGGGCTGAATCAGGAGGAGGCTGGCACTGAGACACCGAATCCAGCCGAGGGAGCTCCCAGAAAGTCTAACTCCGCTGAGGGAGCTCCAAGGCAAGGAAGGGAGCAGGGGACCTTCTGTTGGCTGGCCAGGCTGCCGGGATCTCGCGATTGCCCAGCGTCCGATGAGCCCTGTGTGGCTCGGCTGGTCTTCAGGTTCAGCTGACTTCTAACTCCGGCTCCTGCCCGGAAGAGGAGCCGTGGACAGAGGTTCCCACCGCCGGGGCCGGGAGCCGGGCTTTGCCCCCTGGCAGGAGGTTTTCTTTTTCAGTTGACAAAGCCTGTTGCTCCGCTCCGAAATCTCCGCGTCGATTTCACGTGCATGTGGTTTGGCGACACCTGCCAGAGGAACTGCGGAAGGTGCCCGCAAGTCACCGGACGTGGGGCTGACAGCTCTCCAGGGCAGCGGTTCTCCATCTTAGCAAGTTTAAGACGGGCGGGTTTCAACTCCCCAAACAGCCTCAGTTTATTCTGCCATGCACAAAAGTCCCCTGTTTTTCTCTCCCGTGAAACATCCCCGCGGAATGCTGATTATATTCATCCCTGAGTGCATCCACTTGTTTGTTTTCCAGGAAGGCTCCCCAGAAAGGCAGCTTCTCGTGTCTTCGGCAAAACGACAGACACAATCTCTGCATTATTTCAGCCTGGGCTGAGCATTTGGATCCTGGTTTCCTGCAGGGTTTCTTACAAGCCACTAACGCTGGATACCACTTCCCCCACGGGACCTTCTCTCGACCAAGCCGAGCGTTGCTAGGTCGAAGGACAATTCCGGGTTTTGTCAAGGGAGGAACTGAAAGCTCCTGCCTTCCGCAACTCGGTCCACGCGCGATTCATATCCTGGGTCTGAAGCCACTCATGTTCAAAACGTGCGCATATTTCTTCCAAAATCTTGCTCCTTTCTAATATGCCTTACCCTGGAAGCGTGCCTTTTCCCGCTTAAACCGAGTCAGTATTGCAGGGAAGAAGAAAAAAATTCCCGTATGAACCGAACCTCGCAGCTGGTTTCCGGATAGTGTTCCGCAAAACCGGCCAGGTTCGTTTTTAGGCTCAAAACGCCGTACCCACGTGGCAGCCGCTGCATTTGCTTTCGTAAACGCTGAACTCAGAGCATTTCCCAGACAGGAACGTGATGCGCCCTGGAGAGGTCACGAGGAGGCGGCTTTACAGAAATGGCAAGAGGAAAACGCTTCCGAAGAAGGGATCTCGGAGGGGCTCTCCCTGTCGCTGCGTTGCAGCCTCTAACGGATTCCCATTGCTTCCGCGGACAAAAGCATTTGCCGTCACTCGCGGAACGTGTGCCGAGAAACAGTCTACTGATGTAAAAAGAAGATTTAAAAGAGTTTATTAAGTTATTTCCTAAGGTTCAGATTTCTCCCGGCTGAAGACTAAACTCCTCTAGCTCGATAAAAAGTACTGTATCTGGTCATACGTACAGAAATTCAGCACAGGGGTGCTGTTGTTAACAGTATTATTTCAGAGTAGCGTTTTCTGGGGGGGGAATGATTTATGATCTGTAGGTTCCCTTTTAACCGGGGAGGCAGTTAAGTCAAATCAATAAACTGATAAATTGTTCACTTCTGAGTCAGCTTCGTTACTGTCCCAACCAATGCAGCCCTTTCGGAGCTGCTTGGGGCCTTCTTGGATTTAAGTAATGAAGGCAGAAGAAGAGAAACAGAGTTTCTCAGGGATGAAGTGGCCCCACTTATCCAACTTGAAGCGATACCCACGCAACGCAATTGTATGCAGGCAGTCCTCACTTAACGGCGGGTCCCTTCTTCGGAGTTATGACAAACCCCCCAAAAGGTATTTACGTCCCGGATTCCAAGTTCCAATGGCTGCCCACCCAGGCACACGACCGCATTTTGGGTGCTTGGCAGCTGTTTGCAGCGTCCCACAATCGCGTGACTGTGATTTATGCTTTTTGCCAGAAACTGGTGTGTATTTCTGATTTCTGACAAAAAGAGCACACAATGGGTTCACTTAACAACTGCGGCATTTGCTTTACATCCGCAGTGCTTGCTTAATGAGCAACGCAAGAAAATGTTGCAACATCGGTTCAGTCCTGTGATGATTCACTTTACAACCAGCACGAGTTACGACCATAATTCCGGGCTCGGTTGTGGTCATAAGTCGAGGACTACCTATAAAGAGCTGTCTTTGTAAAACCCACAAACATTATGAACAACGCAGCAGACAGAGTCAAGAAGAACATCTTCTGGGTGGAAGACATCCTGACCATAGTGCTTAAACATTTGCAGTTGCTTCTGGAAATGAGGCACTGACCCCCGAAGTCCCGGTCTGCCGGTGGACAGGTGAGAGTGTTACCTGCCTGTCCGTTGTGATCTTCCTCAGAGGCTCTCCTTCTCTTGGGTGTCCGAGCCAGAAAAAAGGTAGGAAGCTACTTGAGAGGAAGGCCCTTTCTTTGGGATGCCAAAATGACTGAGCATTCTCCCCAGCTGTGCGCACCAGATACACACCATATCGTTCCCTTCCAATCTGTGGTGGGCATTTCCTTTTATGGTATATAAAATACTTTAAGAAAAGTTTCAGCTGCTATTTTAATGTTGCTGTCTGAACTGGGTTTGGGGTTTTGAACTGGACAAGTATGAATATATTTTGTAAGCTAACCGGGATAGCCAACCTGAAATGCAGATATCACGGAGGAATCCGATGGAGAGGATTCTTCCTAAGCTGAGTGTGTAAAATCGCATCTCTTGCTTGCCCGGAGCATTGCAGGGTGGCAAAAACAGAAACCCAGACATGGAGAAAAGAGAGCCCCCGCCCCGAGAATTTTCTACCGGATTAAGCTAAGTGAAGCCAGGGGCCTTTCGCCACCGGAGCAGGCGGAAGGGAAGTGTGCGAGACTATCAGCACAACACAGAGGATGGACACATTTATTTATTAATTAGATTTCTATGCCTCTGAAATCCGGAGACTCTCGGTGGAGAGTAACATGAGGGACCCCGAGCAGAAAGGAAGGAAGCAGGAAAGAAAGCCCTGCCAGGACTTGAGCAGGCCACGGGGTCACCATGAGGGGTGCCCGCCTAGCACGGAAGGTCCTGTTTCCTGCAATGCAGAGGCACAATGCAGAGGCACCGACAAGGGGGTGCAAATATTCTATCCAGAAGTAGAGTCTGGACATCCTCGTGACGAGACGCTTGGGGTGCAGCATAGAGCGGTGCACGCAACTGGGTCAGTTCTTAAGCCTTGGAAGGGGCTCTCTGCATCACACAGGTTGGAGCATGCGCGCGTCTCTCGGAGTAGGGGTGACGGAGGCGTGCTTTTGTCAGACAGCTGGACTCCTCCTGAGTAGGTTACGTTACATTCCCAAGAGGGATCTTCTCTCCAGCAAAACAAACAGGGCAGGGCCGGCTCCAGGGCCAGCCTGTTCCCATCATGGCAAAAAAACGGTAAAGAAGTTTTGTTTTATGCTTCCGGAGGTTTAGTGAGCTGCAGCACACTGCACAGCTTTTATATTTATACAAAAAGGATAAATACGGGCAGTCCTCAATTTATGACCACAGTTGGGACCAGAGTTTCTGTTGCTAAGTAAGGCAGCTGATAAGTGACTCACCCCCCACTTTACGACCTTTTTCGCCATGGTTGTTAAGCAGATTGTTAAGTGAATCATGCGGACATTATGTGAATCTGGCTTTCCTCATTGACTTGTTGTGAATGTCGGAAGCGGTGTACTGCAAATCAGGGCGGGCCTTTTGTCGTATTCATGGGATGCAGCAGGAAAGGAACACCTTGCGATCTAATGCGCTGTGCGGGGAATGCCTAAGAGCAAAGTCCACGAGCTGCTGTTGCCCCTGCGAACGAACAGTGACTATTCGCAGGATGTGCAGAGGGACCAGAGCGAGGCCAGTCAGACCGGCCAAGGATGTCGGCGGCCAGGATTGGACGGGCTATGCGCTATACCCTCACATTAGATCTAAAAGGAACTGCAACCGGGGGAAGGTCAGCACTGATTACCAGAGCCCGGGATTTATTTTTCCATACATGCAAGCTTTGTGTTTCCAGCTGGAAATTAGGACCCTGTACCTCAAGATTTCCACATGTCATAGCATGGATTTCATTGAGCGTAAACATCCTGAATACAGATTTTTTTAAAAAGTATTGCCTGCTATGCATTCAATTCCAGGAAGAACACCTGCACCAGCGGATATTCACACACACACAGACGCACGCACTCACACTGAGAAACATCATCCCGTCAAAACTCCATTTCTGGAAACCTTCCAGCTTGAGTCATTTTATGTAACAAGCCAGAACATCAAGCCAAGGTTGATCTGGGTCATTCTTAATTAACTGGAATCTGACAAAACCACAGTTCCTGACGTAGGTAGGTATGCAACAAGACAAACTGCCTTTAGGCTGAGAAAACAAAACAAAACATTTTCCTTGACTTCCCTTTGCTCACAAAGAGGACGAGAGACTATCACCCAAAGCAACATTAGCTGGGGACGATGGGATCTGTCATTCAGAACTTCAGGGGCCCATCCCGAGGATTTTATCCTCCCAGCCAGGCTCAGCTAGGAAACTAACTGTGGGAGGACCGAGAGAACTAGTTGCAAACCATTTTTATTCCTCTGGAGGAAAACGCTGATTAATTTTTTTTCCGTTTTGGCAACGCGTTTCAGAATCGGAGAGCTTCGTTCCTTCTCCCAAAGCTCCCCCTTGTGGCGAACTGGAGAATGCCAGGCACGGCAGCTCGACGGCCTTTCTTCTGCAATGATCCCCGAGTCTGGAACTGGGGTTTGTGGGGCTTGCTGGGCTGGTCAGGAAAGCTCGTTTCCAGCAGTAACACACCAGGAATAAATTGCTGAACAGGACCCCTTTTATAGGGCATGAGTGCAGAGGAGGGAAAGTAGGAGCTTTAGGAGGCTTTTTACTCCACCAGCGAATTTGAAGAAGTTAGAAGCCTTCCCAGGTTCTCAGCCATGAGCTGCTTCAAGGCATACCAGGAATCCATGCAGACATTTGCCTTTTTCCCTTAGGCCAGTTTACCCTTGCAGGTCAGTGAAAACTAGCTCTGTCCTTTGTGAAGAAAAAGAGGAAGGCACAGAAAAAAAGATGCATTAGCCACTTTCAGAACGGCCTTGGGAATTTCCAAAGCAAGAACTATCCACCAAGAGAAGAAAGTCAGGGCTGGATAGGCAAAAGTACCCAAAAAGCCAAAATGATGCTAGAGTAAGGGTTTAGTTCAGTGTAGGTAATTGTGATGATTGGTTTCATCAGAAAATGTCAATGGAGAGACAGGTTTGAGAACATAGCATCAATGGACAATGATATTTTATTCATTTATTCAATTTCTACAGCTGTCCACCTCAACCAATGCTTCTTGGAAGAGCCAGAAAAGAAAGCACATAGCAAGTTACCTGAAATAGAAAAGAAGCTTGTTTTTTGGAATGCCTAGGTCTTCATCACACCAGTAAGGTACCACCTTGCTGTGGTTGGGGGGCTTGGGCGCTCCAAAGATGAGAGCTATGCCAGAGGTTCAATCATATTGGACAAATCTCATCAGAGGAGCCAGACAAAGAGTGTCTCCCTCCCATAAAAATATAATTTACAGAAATCCATACCGGCTCGATCATCACCTGGGTTAACAAAGACCACACTAGATGTGTTGTTGGGGTTCCTGGACATCTGGTGAAAAATGGTCTACAGGTCACCACTGGAGAAGGAAATGGCAACCCACTCCAGTATCCCTGCCAAGAAAACCCCATGGACAGCAACAAAAGGCTAA
>JANHZU010008734.1:21064-31939 GCA_032468055.1 Acrochordus granulatus | reverse complement strand
AGCTGAGGGCTGTCCCCTCCCTGATGGCCTTCCAGAAGGACCTTAAGACCTGGCTCTGCGAGATGGCCTGGGGCTCCAGTGGGGGCTCATCATCATCATGGAGGTTGGTGATGGATTACTAGCCATCCTCACCCGCTTTTATGTGTGAAATATTTTTAACCCACCTCTCTAATCTGCCAGGTATTTTATTTTTATTTTAATATTTTATTTTATTTTTTATTTTTTAAATGCTTTTAATTAATGTTTTTAAGAATTTTTTTTTTTGTTAGCCACTGAGAGTCTCTGGATTTCAGAGGCATTTAAATAAAATAAATAAATAAATAAATAAAAACTTCCAGATGCTTTTCACAAATAACCCCATGTACAGTGCATTGCAGTAGTAGACTAGGCCATGAGTGATGGAGCACAGGAATTCCAGATCCAAATAAGTGTACAACTCACACACAACATGAAGTTGTGCAAAAGCCCTCCTAGCCATAACTGCCACCTGCTCCTCAAGCAGGAGTCATGAGTCTAGGAGAACCCCCAAATTGTGTACAGGTCTATTTAGGATAGTGCCACCCCATCCAGCACAAAATATGTGAAACCCCCAGAGCTAGAAGATCCTTGCACCCTCAGTCACTCAGTCTTACCACAGTTCAGACAAAGTCTGCTGTCCCCCATCCAGATCCTCACAGCCTTCAGGAACTGCAAGAGGACAGTAATGGTTTACATCTCCTGAGAAGAAAATGTTCAGTTGAATTTTGTCAGCATATTGAAGATAGCTCATCCCATAGTGATGGATGATCTTACCATCTCACCCAGCAGCTTCATATAGATGTTTAAAAGGAGAGGAGAAAGTACTAAACCCTGCAGAATGCAACAGAGTAGCTGCCAAGGGCTGTACCTCTCCATCCCAAACAAAACCAACTGAGACTATCTATAGAGAAAGGTGCTGAACAAGTGCAACACCCAGCTTCTGTAGCCAATCCAAAAGAATATCACAGCCCACGGTATCAAAGGCTGCTGATCAAGGTCAAGAAGAGGAAGGATGGATGCACTGCCCCATCTCACTCTTGTCCATGAGTATAACCAAAGCCATTTCTGTTCCTTAATCAGGCCTGACTCAAATAGATATGGGTCTAGATAATCCATTTCATCCAGAACCCTCTGAAGCTGCCAAGCAACCACCTATTCAATGACCTTCCCTAAAAAAGGGACATGGGATATTGGATGAAAAATGTCCAGACAGGTGGGGTCAAATGATGTTTTTTTAAGAAGGGAGCACAACAGGGCCTCCTTAAAAGCCTGTGGAAATGTCTCCTCCTGCAGCAAAGAACTGATCACTGCAGACATCCACCTGGAAGTCACTGTACTGGAAGCCTTCACCAACCAGGAGGAAAAGGATCTAATTGACAAGAGGTCAACTTGACAACACTGAGGACCCCGTACACTTCCTCAGGTCCAACAGAATCAAACTGTTCCCAGATAATCCACTCTGTGGATGCAATAAGAGTGGAGCAGAAGCATTGCTTTGCTACTCTTATCACCACAGAGCAGAACTTAATGATGGCTCTAACCTGTGTTCGGTCAGATTCACTCCTAGTTTTCTTCCAGCAGCACTCCAGGCCTCTCTTGGCCCTTTTCAAAACCTGCAGTTCCCTCGTGAACCATGGGGAGTGGCTGGCACAAGGTATAAGAGAGGCCACATGGGCACAATCCTGTCTAAAGCCATGGCTGCCCTTTGATTCCAGACTACGGCCAGGGCTTCAGCAAGAACTGAAGCTGTCTGGGAAAAGTAGGCACTGTTAGGAACAAAAGGCAGACAACTATTTTGTGTGAAAGACTCTAGCAATAACTGGATAAAAACTGGTACCACCAATTAAATTTGGAGAAACTTATAGGAGACATTAAAGTTGGCCTTCTTTGTGTAGTATTTTTATCTAGTTATACTTTGCTGCTATCCTCACATAATTGTGAGGATTGACTGATTTTGTCAATGAAAGATCCTGCCAGATTAAATAAACCAACCAACAAAGCAAATAGATGTAAAGCAAGCAACATATCAACAGAAGGGATAGCAAAAAATAAGACCTCATCTGTCAAGCTCTTCAACAAAAAGATTCTCCCTGGGATTATTAACACAATTCACTGATTAAATAAAATTACCGATATTTCAGTAACTGAATACATTTTACCTTCAGAACTCAGTTTATTCCTCAGCTGGATAGGGCTGAGACTTGTTCAGTTACTTACTAAGGACTTCAGTGTAAACTGGTGAGGAAGTGATTCTCATTCTTATTAAGAGAAGTCCAAGTAGGCAGCTTGTGAAAGTCTCTGACCATATCATTCCAGCATCTAAGACAGTTCAAAAAAATAGTCTCTATCAAGGAAAGGTCAACTCCTGGTAACAATGGAGACTTGTCTTTGTTGTTTCCTTGTCAAAAATTCAGATGTGGAGGGTTGGGTGGGATGTCTCATTTTGGGGTAAACCTATTGAAGATCAGTCAGAGTCAGTGGCTTGCTACCAACTGCTTTATTTACATGGGATTAAGAAGTAGCATCTCCTATGAGTTAGCACAGTTCCAAATAACTTCACCAAATGTTTTTTTTTAAGTAGTATCAGAATGATTTGTTAATACATATTTTCAAAACTTTCTTTTCCAATTTCCCAATATAGCCTCTAGTTCTGTTACTACCTGGAGTTCTAAGATATTCAGCAAGAAAACTTAAGTCTTACCTTACAAAATATTTGTTTCAAGATATTTTATACTTTGTAAATCACGAATAACACATTTATCACCAATAACATAGTAATATACTTTATTTCTGTGATTTCCCATTTGTCCTTGTGAAGTTTTCTATTGTTTCTGAATTTTCATTTAGGAAATCCTAGCCCTTTATGGTTCTAACATATCTTCCAATTTCAGGGACTGGAAAGGTTTTGGACTGAAGTAATATTATTTGATTGGAAAATATTTACACAAGAGTTAAAACTAATTCTAACTATTTACATTCTATTGTAAAATAAGTTTTCATAAATTCTGCTGTTAGGGAATTTAAGCATTTGAGCCGACTAAACTTTTCAGTGTGCAAATTTTACCATCAAACAAAATTTGTTAACCTTCACCTTTTTCTAAACACCATTTCAGAAAAGAGTATACTGAAGAAAGGAATGCTAATGAAAACTGTGTGCAAACTTATATTTTGAAAAATGGTTTAAATACACATAAAAGGTAAAGGTTTCCCCTGTCCAGTCATGTCTGCTCTAGAGGGACATGCTCATCTCTGTTTAATAGCTGAAGAGCCAGCATTTTCTGAAGATGCTTCTGTGGTCATCGTGGCTGACATGCCTATATGCCAAGGTGCATGGAGAGCTGTCACTTTCTCACCAATTTAGGCAGTACCTATTTATCCACCGAAGAAGGAAATGGCAACCCACTCCAGTATCCCTGCCAAAAAAACCCAATGGAAAATAAAAAGGCGAAAAGACAGGACGCCAGAAGATGAGCCTCTCACATCAGAAGGAATTACAAGTAGCTCCAGAAAGAGTGAAGTGGCTGGGCCAAAGCTGAAAGGATGCTCAGCTGTGGATGTGAATGCAGGTGAAAGGGAAGTCCAGGGTTGCAAACAACAATATTGCATAGGAACCTGGATGTAAGATCAAGGTAAGCTGGATGTGGTCAAACATGAGTTGGCAAGATTGAACATCGACATCTTGGGAATCAATGAATGGGATAAAATGGATAGGAATGGGTGAATTTAATTCAGATGACCACTACATCTACTACTATGGAGAAGAATCCCTGAGAAGAAATGGAGTAGCCATCATAGTCAATAAAAGAGTGGGGAAAGCAGTGATGGGATACAATCTCCAAAACAACAGAATGATCTTGGTTTGAATCCAAGGCAAACCCTTCAACATCACAGTAACCCAAGTCTGAAGAGGCTGAAGTTGACCAGTTCTATGAAGGCCTGTAACACCTTATAGAACTCATACCAAAAAAAGATGACCTTTTCATCATAGGGGATTGGAATGCTAAAGTAGGAAGTCAATGCTGAAGCTGAAGCTCAAGTCCTTTGGCCACCTAATACAAAGAGAGGACTTGTTGGAGAAGACCTGATGCTGGGAAAGACTGAAGGCAGAAGGAGAAGCGGACGGCAGAGGATGAGATGGTTAGAGAGCATCATCACCGCGATGAGCACGGACCTGGGCAGACTCCAGGAGGCAGTCCAGGACAGGGAGGCCTGGTGTGCTGCGGTCCATGGGGTCACAAAGAGACAGACATGACTGTGCAATTGAGCAACAACAAGGTCGTTCATACCCCTTGGTCAACCAAACACAAGGATTTTTATTCCTTCTATGGTTTACTTCTTCAATATAGGCCACTGTAGCATTTTTCTCACCTAGTCCAGTCCTGGAAAATGGACTTTCAAACCCTGGAAAATAGAAGATACGGACAGACAGGCTTCTTCTCTGAGGGAAACCACTGGATGGCCTCGCACACTCAGAAATATATAGCTAAACAGTATTTTTCTGTTTTGGAAAACCGAAAAGTCTCTCAGCTTAAGTCAACTTTAATGTCATGTGGTTGAGCCTTTCACCCATGATGGAGGCGATGTGTATGGTTTGAATCATGTGAAACCAGGTTCCTGTTTCCTACAGAACTATAGGGTGTCTGTAGTTTTACAGCTGAGTAATTGAAAACGTCACCAGCAACAGAAAGTAGCACAGTGGAAATCATTTGCAGTGAAACAGCCGTTACCTTTCAGTCTCCACCATCAAGGGAATTTCTGCCTCTTGCATCTCCAGAATCTTTTCATTCCTGGGTAAGTTACTAACTTTGCTTCAGATCAAATCTTTACGATGGTCATAGACCAGTATACCACGTCTTTGTTTTAAATAAGAAATCTCTTCTTCTCTACAAAAGCCCCAGAGTATTGTGCAAATAAACTGCTCAATATCCAGCCTCCTTCCCCTTTTCTACTCTGCTGAAAACTAAATTGAAAAACATACATACCCTTGTCTGGAAAACTGTGTGCTCTGAAAAAAATATTTGTTTTTCTGTTTATGCTTTTACAAAGCATACCAGAAAGAGTTAGGTAGTTCCCGAAGACTCAAGAAGTTAGATTTCAAGTATTCAAGGAGGGAGGTGAGGAACATCATCTTTTACTAAAGTGAAATGCTGATGTTCAGGCACAAAACCAGAGCTATACCCACCCCAGATCGCAAATGCAGCATTGTGGCTATTTTTCCATTCTCAGTTTCTAAATTGGTTTCTATAAAAACGACCTTTCCTAAATTAAATTATGAGTGTAATGACTTCCGTCTCCCTTCCTCTGTGACTCTTGTCCCTAAGTTCCCCTAGGAAGGATTATTCAAGGATCTGCTGCTAAGAATGATATAACGCCTTTGCTCTCAGCACTTAAAACGAGAGGCTAGCAACGGATCTTTGGTGATGCACCAAGCTGTTTGGGTAAATGCAGCTTTTATTTTCCGAAGCAAAAAGGGGGGAAGAAAAAGAACAGCTTATACAAAAATTAGTTTTCATTCCTAAAATGATAGTTTCTAACACAGAAATGTGACTTGGAAGGTTTCAAGTCATCGGTTTCAACTCTAAGTCCAGATCTGAGCATCTGGAGTAAACACCAATAAAAGGAAAATAATTTCAGCCTTCTGGAGAATTTTGCAGTGCAATATTTGCCGTCCTTCTTGCATGTTTGACTCCGTCAATTGGCAGGAAGAAATCATTTATTAACAGGATTCCTGGACGGATCGCTGCCCAAGCATAATGGCAGAAGTCGGAAAAGGGGTTAGATTAGAGCGACGCTGGGAAAGAAGTTAAAATAGTTAGAGAAAAGGAGGAAACCTTTTTAAGGTCTGTCAGCAAAACCTACAAGAGAATATATGCCAAAACAGGATTAAATGCCGCTCAACTTAATTGCAAAACGAAACGAGAGGTCTTCGAAGATTACAAAAAAATTATTTGGCTGTCATTGCCTGAATCCCGACTGCGATCCTGAGTTTGTGCAAAAAAACACAGTAGATATGAGGAAAAGGGATAAGACGCGGCCTGTAAGTAGACCCAGCCTATGGCGCTTTGCACGACACTTTGCGGCAGCCTTGGATTTAAATGCAAGAGGCACAAGGGGTCCTCCACAGGTTAGGTAACATGGAAGGCCTTCATAAAGATGGGTAATACCTTGAAAAGCATAGCCTTGCCCCACCGTATTCCGAAGAAATCCCATTTTATTATTTCGGGGAATGTCACCCTTCTAAAGCAATTAATTCTACAGAAGCCACTAAAGAAAGTAAAGTAATGCATCAGCTCTGTAGCTTTATGCAGATATCCTCTGAATGGCTGCTGTTAAATTTGCTGTGACACCAAATAATCAGAGGAAGAAAGCAAATACAGGTAGTCCTCGACTGCAAGAGAGCCTGCCCATTATGGTCGTAAGTCATGATGGTCATAAAGGGGGTCATCCAGAAGACCAATCCAATTCCACAACCTTTTTTGTGGCAATTGTTACAATTGTTAAAACCAATTATCGGTTTTGCCAAAAAACAGAAGTAAATGCTGGTTTGGGGCAAAAACATCATAAAGCCCGATCACGTGACTGCGAGCTGCTGCAACAGCTTTAAATGGGGGCCAGTTGCCAAGTGCCCGAAATGCTGGCTGGGGAATTCTGGGAGTTGAAGTCCAGACATCTTAAAGTTTCCACGGTTGAGAGAGACTGCCCTAAACTTTGAAGGCCAAAATTCATAGGTTGCATTCAAATTCGTAATTTATCCACAGTCAATAATCCTCCGTTAAGAAATCAATTTTCACATTCCACTCCTTTAATTAGCCTCCTGCACCCCAGCGGCTTCTGACACTCAGTCTTCATTTACAAGCCACCGGTCTGGTGATGCCTCTAGAAGAGACAAAGAGTCAAAGAGGAATTCAGGGCGAGGCACCCAAGGGAAGGGATGGGAAGTGGAAAATTTTCTCCAGCTATATATTTTTGTAGCCAGCTTTCCCTTTCCAAACCAAAAAAAAAAGTGTGGCTTCCAGAGCCTTCAAAAGACCCCATATCAAACACCCATCAGGCTTCATTTTTTGCAAACGTATTTGAGAAGGCAGCAGCCAGAACTTCCTGGAACCCAACAAGGTCTATCAAGCTCTGGAGGAAGAGCAACCGACCGTAAAAACGGTCATAAAATCAAGTCTGGTCATGTGGTGATTCAACTTTCGATTGCAAGAACGTACAACCAGAACTCTGGGTTCAGTTGTGGTTGTAGGTTGAGGACTATTTGTATTGCAAGCTAGTGAGCAAACTTAAAAAAAAAACCCTGATGCACAGACTAAAATGCTGTTCATGCAAGAGAAAGGAATCGGAAGGGCAAAGCCGCCGAAACAAGCTCTTCTTCAGAGGATGGTGGCTCTGTTTTGTGGTTATGGTGCTTTGTGCTTTAGTGTTGCATTGTTTTGGGTTTGGGTTCTGGAAGCTGCTTTGGGCCTTAGCGAACGTAGCGGCATGCGCAATGTAGCATGCAAGCAGACCTGACTTCTCAAACGCAGATTATCAGTCATTTTCTAAAGCCGGCGCGAAACTTAAGCAGCAGAACCGACGAGTGAAATATGCTCTTGATTACTCAGGAAAGGGCCACGCGGTATTGCGTGCAAAATGTGCATCCTGACTGCAGCCTAAAAAAAGACAACAAAACCAATATGGGCCACCAGCTTCTTCTAGCCAGAGAGATGAATACCACCTTTTGGCTAATGAACAAATGGCACTTTTAGGTGGCTCATAAAATTAGGCAGTACGGTGTTTACTGCAGTCATTTGCTGCAGAACAAACAGCTACCGAAACCTGTTATGCTACTGTTTGCTTAAAAGGAAAGGGGAAAGGGGCAGCGGTGCCATGACGGCGCCACGTGACGGAGCCATTCCATTCACTTCGGCCAGGGTCGCCTACGGAAGCCCTTAACTTTAGGGATTTATGACCGCCATCAGCCTAGGCGCATACCTACGTAGTTAGCAACCAACAGCATCACCAGATGAAAGCGAAATTACCTTTACAAAAATCTTCACAGCCCCCTGAGGAGGCATTGGTGGGACTCAAACCTGGAGGGACTTACAGGTCATGCTAGAATTCTGTGACGGTAGACTTGAGTATTTTTCTACCGTTCGTCTGAAACGCCAACGGTCAGCCAAGGAACTCAACACAGATTGCGTGTCCTGGAAAGACAGGATCCAGATTAAAAGTATTTGTACCACCAGCAGGTGAAGACAACATTCATGCAGTAGATCCAGGATGGTCACAGAAACTTCTGAGATGGGTGGACTTCAACTCCCAGAGTTCCCCAGCCAGAATTCTGGGAGTTGAAATCCATACATCTGAGAGTTGAAAGGCTGAGAAACACTGACCTAGATTTAGATTATTTATGAATAATCTTTCCTTTTCGGATATGACCTGTAACTCAACTGTCTTCATTTGGGATGCTTGAGAAATTACGTTTTGAAATTCTTCCTCCTGGGGAGGAGGACTTCGGGTGAGACCTTCCAGGTTTCTGAGACTTAACTTCCTCTGTAAATCTCCTCTCTTCTGTTCCAGCTTCTGCCCTACTCTGCCCACCACAGTCCTAAAAATGGTCCCGCATAATCTGACATGGATGAAGTACCCGAGCCTGAGCAAAGATTCCTCCACCAATTTTGAAGATATCATCTTCTCGCAACAAGTCATCTCCAGATTCATGCACGCCTATATCGTTTTCTTTGTGCCAATCGGTTTATTAGCTGGCATCGCTATCCTGGGCATCTGCATCCAGAACTATCGGAGTCACACCCTGGAGAAATGCGACATCCTGTTTTTCCCCCAGACGATCAGCAACATCTTCATCATCCTGTTATCGCTCACGATTGCGGTGCGGCCGGCGTATCTCAAAGTACGCTACCTAACGTGCGGGGTGCTGTCATTCTTCTTCAACCTGGGTTACTTCTGTTCTCAGTACCTCCTCCTCCTAACGGTTCTCAGCCTTTTCCTCAGCAGACACCCACCCCGGAACGCCCTAGTCAGCAAAGCACACCAAAACCCAAAAGCGTGTGTCGGATTTGTTCTGATGTGCAGCTCCGGCGCTGCATTAATGCTGAGCGCACTGCTGGGCATAGAAAAATACCACGAAGAGACAGACTGCCAACTGGATCCTTTGTTTGCATGGCCAGAATATGAGATTATGAAATTCACCCTGGGCTTCTGCGCTCCGTCTTTGGCTGAGCTATGCTGCTTTCTCCTAGTGTTTGTTAAAAGGACTCAGCCGGGTGGTCATTCATCAAGACAAAACAGCCGGGCCCTTTCCACGGTTTTGGCTATTGCGGCAACTAGGTTGGTGTGCTGTCTGTTTTATAACATCATGATCCTTTCCAGGTCCTGCTTAAAGATAAATGGAGATGTGGGGACGCCTCAGCATGAGCTGACTGTGAATATCTCGGAGGTAATTTTGTTCAGCGAAAGCTGTGCTAGTTTGGCGATCCTTCTCTTCTTACACCACCCATTTAGGACCACCCTACTGAATACTATGAAAGGTCTCACAGCAAGGTGTAGGAGGAGGCAGCACGGCAACAGGTCTTTTGAAATTCAAGAAACTCAGACTGGACCCTCTGAAAGCAGATCGCGCTGACCTGACTCTCCGATATATTAGGCATTGCAGAACTGCGGATCAGTTGCGGCTCAAAACAGAAAGCTTTCCTGTTTTGCGTTCTGTGGGGCTCAGCTGTGGTTTTTCTCAAGTGGGGATTTTGGGGACTACCATCCCCATAAGTCTGCCCGTGACTCATTACAGGCTGGCTTTTTGTTCCTATTGGCTGGTCGACGGGCAGTAGGCTGATCTACTGTGTGGACAAATTGGGCTTTGGAAGAAAAAATTGCCTTTTCTTTATTTCTGTGTAATAAAGTTTTTGTTTGGAGGGGGTGACCCTACTGAAGTTTACAGAAGAGCTGTTTTCGGAATCAGTAAGAGGGAGTAAATAAATAAAGGGGCGGTGAGCATCAGAAAGAGAAAGGCCATTCCCTAAAAATGACCACGCTCTTTTAAAATTATTGAATTGAGGAGCGTCAACTACCACCAGGAACTCCCACAACCCATAAATACGGCCCTTTTCCTTTATTCAATTAGAACTGATAAATTAAAATATATAAATCTAAGCCGCAAAAGAATCCACCTTTCGAAATCTGAACCGGCAGAAAATGTGCAAACTGCTAATAGGCTTTGTGATGTACATAACCAAATAAAACCACCCGTAAAACAGACGTAGGTGCAGCTGTGCTGGATGAGATGATGTTCGGATAAAGAGCCCTGGAAAAGGAGCTAAAACTTAACCACACATTGCAAAAGGACACCATCACTTGCCGGTACATGGCTGAACGCTTGACGACTAGAAAATGCGTCCTACGGTGTCAATGGCAAAGGAAAAATCTTGTTTGCAGAGTGACAAGGGGAAGCACATCGCTTCTGCAAAGAAAAAGCCGGTCCGGCGTTTGAAAAATCGTTCGCGGTGATGAGAACAAGCCTAGGTCTGTTTGCTAAATCCTGGCAAAAGGCCGACTGATGGGATGAAGACAAACGCGATGCTGAAGCGGAATAAGCAACTCAGAAAGGACGAGTACAGTCCAGGAGGCCGGGGCTTCTTGATGGCGCGCAGGAAAACAGAGAGCACACCTGGCGTCACAGCTGGGGAACCCGCAGGCGAGGAGGGTTGGGGTTCTTCCATTAAATAGAGCAGTGAACAGCACCGCAAGGAGGTAACTTGGTTCAAAGTTGGGAAGGGAGCACGACAAGGCTGTATAATGTCGCCCTGCTTACTTAGCTTATATGCGGAGCACATCATGCGAAACGCCTGGCTAGGTGAATCACAA
>JANHZU010008732.1:24198-38436 GCA_032468055.1 Acrochordus granulatus | reverse complement strand
CTTTGTATATTTATATTATTGAAATCCTTTAGCTGGCTAACAGATATGGGAGCATAAATTGGTCAAAGTAATATTTTCTAAAATTGTACTCATACAATTTATTCTTTTGAAAAATCAAAGCACCACGAGCAAATTTCCACTTATGAAACAGCTTTGCTAGGCATTAAATACTCACAGGTTATTCTCTGGTCCTAGCATAAGATATAAAGACAGAACATGGAAATCAAAGATTAATGCTTTTGAAAAAGAAACAAATAGTAGCTTTTACATTCACATTTCCAAGATTGTTTGTTTGAAAATGCAAAGCCACAAAGGGCATTAAGAGCTACAGCACATATTTTGGAACTTCCAGAAAGCTTTTTTCAAAAATAAAACTACACATTCACCCTAATTACCAAGTCCAGTAACTCACCATTGGGTGGTTCTGTGCTGTTTTCAGCAAGGATAGTGGAAGCTGTAATAGAGAAAGTTGAACAGCTTGAGAAACATACCCAGGATGTACATAAGCCCCATGACTAATTTCAACTTGTAACTTTTTACCACAACATTTGATGCTTCTCTTATCAGAAGAGTACTCACATTATGAAGCACTATTCCTGCTCCTAACACAATAAATAATAAGAAACAGCATGTATCATCCCCTCCCAATTTCAAGTTCCTAACACAAAAATTAATCTGTATCAAAAACCATCTTTTTACTGTAGTTTATTCCCATTAGAATTCTTAAAGTGTTTCCAACAACAGTACAAAGAGAACAGAAGACAACTGCCTTGCTTTATTAGATGTTCATCAGTCTCATATAGTTTTCAAACAGAGATGGTCTCTGAACTTCAAGCCTTTCATAGCCAGTAACCACAGACAAACTCTTAAGAGTTTAAGATGGAAATAAAGTTTAGTGCTGAAGGCTTCGTTGAAGCTTATGAAGAAGAAAATGCCTTTAAGCAACTAAAGAGTTCTTCATAAACCAACAGATCGTGCCTTTCGTTACAAAATTTAGTTAGCCATAACAGTATTAATCCAATATTTTTTTGTATTTTGAAAAGTAGATTAACATGGTTTCAATTTCCAAACCCATATTAGAGATTGGTTGTAATGCATTGAATTGGTTAGAATTGGTTGTAATTACAATTGGTTGTAGTTAGGTTGTAAGGCCTAACTTAGAGCATCATTTTTTAAACTTTATTAAACTTGTATGCCACCTGACTCTCAATGATTCTGGTTAAGAATTAGTGAGATTTTCTCTTCACCATCAGCACAGAAATCATACAAACATCTAATATTTGAGATATTATGTTGTATTTTACAATGTAATCTTATTCATGATTATCGAGAACTCAAATAAAGAACCTTGGAAGAGCTGGCTATTAGATCTGACCAAAACTGTATTTAATCTCACATCGTAAGCAGATGGCCATGTAGAGCTTTACAATCACCAACATCCTCTCACTCTTGCCAAGACAGGATATATTTCTAGGCAAATCCTTTCACTATTCTCACGGTAACTACTGTATATAGCAGATCAGGAGTGATATTTACAGGTTCTCTAAAGCTTCCTAACAAAGAGTAACACTAATCTGAGATGCAATAAACATGTCTCTAATAAACCTCATATTATTTTCTCCTGGTGAAAGCGTTTATAACTATAAAGAACAGCACTAAAAAAACAGCTGTAGTCCATAATTAAACTTGAGATAAATATTTATAGCTTAATAAAATTTCATTTTTCCTGAGACACGTGAGAACCATTCTCTCACAAGACAAACAGCCCCTAATGTTCTACCCTACTGCAGTTCTACAATCCTAACACAGACTCAAACTACACAACCCATATTCAGTGAATCTTACTCATGAGCGAAGCAGCTTAGCCACGCTTTGCAAAGGGTCAATCCTAAAGTCACGCCTGAGAGCAAGCCTGATTTAACGCAATACAAAATTATTTTAAAGTAAATGTGCTGAGAAAAATAGCTCTTATTATCCTTAAGTAAGAGGGCGGCCCGTGAAGTTCAAGACATCTTATTTCTAAACACAAATAACATTTTCTCCATTAGCCTTCTTCCCCCATTCGCAAGCCTCACCATCCTCCTATCTGCGCTGCCACAGTAACGTCAACTTCCACTTCCGGCTGCCGGACTTCCGCCCGCCTTAAGCCAAGACTTAGCTCAATAGCCAATCAGCATATAGTTGCGAACATCCAATGAGAAGCTTCCGTCGAGACGCTTGAAATTCAGTCTTAAAGGGGACGTACAGTATTTTATCACTACTGTAGTGAAGGGTAAATACCCAGAATGCAATGGTGGGCATAACTACGAATTTCTGGTTCTGACCGAGGGAATTATCCGCGCTTGCGCACAAGAGCTTAGCATTATAGGTATGCAATGTCATTTTATTTCCTTCTGTGGATACTTTTTGTGTTTTCTATTGCCTGTATTCAAGCAGAATGTTTGTTTAGCTTTAAATAAAACTGTAATTTTAGTGGATGAATGGAAATAATAATGTGCATACAAAATATTGTGATGCAATTCTATACATTACAGGTTCTATAGTATGTTGCAGTGATTATAACACTCATGCAGGTCAATATTTTTGAGTTTTGCAGCTTTCTGCTTTCTATGACAAAACAGGAAAACAATTACAGATTTATTGTGATGCCATTCGGTATAAACATTTGAACACAATAAAGCAAGAATTCAGCAAAACTGATGTATAGAATACTGTATTTAAAACTCAGGTTGAGAGAAATTTATTTCTCATCTCCCTCAGATTCCTTTTTATCCAAAAGGAAACCATAACAGCAATGATGCATTGTGCCACTTTGGATCAGAAGTGAGCATTTTATTTTGAATGATGTCTTAAAATAACATTTCATTCTAATTTAGGATATTAAAATTCAATTATCTGCTAACATAGTGCACATCATTCTCATTCTCCATGAATGGATCAAATTCCCTGTTAAAAGACTGTTAAAAGTTTAATGCCATGAGAAGCAGAATTCCAGACTGAAAAAAATAGCATGGAACTGTATTTGTTTACATTTATATCCAACTTTTCAATCAAGAGCTCAAAGTAATGCTCTCTCATTAGTGCGCTTCAATAGCTGAGGATGGACCTTGCAACCAGTCCAGTGCTTGAACCACTGTCTTGGCTCTTTTTCCCACGTTCTTCAGCAATTAACAGGTTTACTGTCACAGTTTTCCAGAGAAAAAAGAAATAGGGCAGGAACTGCAATGAGAAATATATGCATTTCTGAGTAGGTTGAAATAATATGAAAAGCCACAATGTGGTCTGGATTTAGGACATTGTATGAACACAGCTACTATGGTCCATAAAATATAGTTTATGGCTTAGCCTGTGGCAAGAGCTGTGTTTTTTTCATGGAATCATAGTACTGGAAAGAGCCACTGAAGGTAACCCCCTGTTCAATGCAGGAATCCAAAGGAAAGGGACCTTGACAGCTGCTGCTCGAAAAGACTTCAGTGAAGACACTTCACTCTGTCTTTGTAACTGAGTCTTCTCTCAACTACTTTCTCTGTTGGGAGAGTTTTCTTTCAGCCCCACTCAGTCAAGAGCCATTTGATGGCTAGAAACCAGGAGACACAAGACAATGTCTTTCAATCCTGGCAACTTTAATTGAATTGCTGATTGAAAAACACTGCTATAGACCCTCATTAAGCACAAAGCCAGTTATGAACTTGGAGGCAGTCACTCTCAGCCCTGGGAAAAGTAGCAATGGCAAACCAATTCCAAACAGGTTCCCAAAGTTAGTTGCCAGGTCAAGATATAAAAGCAACGGTCAAAATATAAAAGCATGCGCATACATACCACCCATTCAACTGGAAGGTGCGTTCATGTACATCTAAGAATGGTCTTTTTGTGTACAATACAAGAGTGCAATTATATCCCATCTCAGTCAACTTTTCAGAAAACTAAAAGCCGGTCATACCGGTGGTTTACCATGTTGTGTGAGCTGGATCTCGGTGTCTAATGGGAAAGAAGTCACATCGTAATAAAAGCTAAAGATTTCCCCTTTCAGTTGTGTCTGACTCAAGGGGAGGGCTTAGATTTCCTAACTGAAGAGCCAGCATGTCCGAAGACGCCTCTGTGGTCCCGTGGTGGCATGACTATATGCCAAGGCCCATGGAACGCTGTTACCTTCCCACTGAGGTGGGACCTATTTATCTGCTCGCATTTTTACATGCTTTTGAACTGCTAGGTTGGCAGGAGCTGGGGCAAGTAACGGGAGCTCACCCCATTGCATGGTGCCTGGGTCTCAAATTCGGGCTGCTAACCTTCCTGCTGACAAGCCCAGCGTCTTAACCGCTCGACCACTGCACCCCTGCTATATAGGTGGGTGTAAAAATAAAGAACAGATATTTTGATTAAGAAAACTTCTGTAACTCTGTTTAGAAACTGATCTTTATGACCCCGAGTTAACATGTATGCTGGATGTTTGCAAGAAGTTGCATTATCTCTGCGACAGTGAGATCAGTGTTTCAGGAGAACAAGGAATACGGTATGATAAATATTCCCTAAGATGCAGCGTGAGAAGAGCTGAATTCTAGTCCTTTCCTTGCCCTGGGTGAAAAAAGCCCATTGATTTATCTCGGCACAATCTACCAGGCAGGTTTGTTGTTCTGGGGGGAAAAAAGAGAAAGGGTTGTTTTGTGTACTGTAGCAACCTGAGCTCCTAAATGAAAGCTTGGAATTTTTGTTGACATTCAGAACAAACACTCGAGAAGAATTCTGGTGGAGGTGAAGGGCACATACTGTATACGGATTAAAGATGCAGCAGTATCTCCTGGAAAAAATAACCAAGCTGATGATCAACGTGTCTGGCAATTGTTTGCTTCACAATCTTTGTTCATACGATGCACTAATCGTAACAGGAATGCAACCTTTGTCCTGCGCTCTGGCACTGGCCGGGTTTCATGACACTGAATAATGAATAAGTTTTCATTACTTATTTCGAGCACCGAAGCTGAGATAAACGGCAACCGTGACAAGCTTTGATTTCTGCTGGCTGAGCAGTACAGTACAGAGTTTGTGTGCAAAACCTCTCCATTGGATAGCCTGGTGGGCTTAGTAAATGTTTATCCGAAGCCTCAGAGAGGTGCTGCCAGAGTAACAATGAAGAATGAGATCGATCATTGTTCTTGGTTAAATCACCGATCGCGGCGTATAAAGAGGGTCAAGCACAAAATGCGATTCATCTGGATTTTTCAAGCCTAGGCTTGATAATCCTGGGTAAGGCATTTCCCACCTGAACTACTTCACAATCATTTTGTGAAGGCGCCTTTGTAAGAAATTCAGGAAACAACGGTGACAGCAACGATTGTGTCGTCAAGTCAACGAACAACAAAGCAACGATATCATTCTGGGAACGAGAACAGTCCTAGACCAAAGGTTAATAGCGCTAAGAGGGTGAACTACAACTCCCAGAAGACTTTGGTACGGAAGTCGCGTCCATTAATCTGCGAAGCTTAGCATGGGCGATGTGCTGATGGAGCAGAAGCCTTTCTGCGCTGAAGGAGGAGATCCGGGAGGAACGGGCGTTGCGACTACCGTACGAAAGAGCGAGGGCGCTTCTGCTGTGCCGCTCTAGGCCCGCCAACGTTCTTCCTCTATGGTTTTTCTTCCCTGCGCTGTGCCTCCGCCTCTTTTCTGCCGCCAGTGGGTGGGGCTTGGGTGTGGTCACGCGATCTCCCCCAATGGGCGGGGTCTAGGCCCTGAGTGGGGCGGGCTCGCTGCTCACTCCTTCAGTCAGTCGCCTCAAGTGGATCGGGCAGGAGGGAGCGGAAGAAGGAAAAGCCATGGAGAAGACCCGGCGGCCCGTAGTGGTGACTGGTAAGGACGGAGCGGGGGGGCGGGGGCGGTGAGAAGTGGGAGCACGCCAAAGGGGGAGGGAAGAGGAAGGTCGGAGTGTTGAGCTTCGCCTTCCCCCCGCGTTAAGTAGCCCCCCAGAATAGTTCCCCTTTTCTTTTGGTCCCAGCATGAACGTTAAGACTTGACATTCCGTTTGCAGGTTAGGGGAGATATGTCGTGTAAAATATGTCCCATGGAGTAATTTTACAGCTTTTCCCGCTGTAAACTTTCTGTTTTAAGGCTATAACAGAGTGGGTCGTCCTAGGTTCTTTTTACTTTAAACTCTCAGGCTCTCTGTTTTCTACTTGAAGCACGTCTTCTCCCCTTTCCTCCTGAATGTTGCATTCTCCGGGGTATTGCTATTCCGGGTTAACTCGATGGAGTAATACCATTTTTCTTTAAAATGGTCCTGTTTGGTTTATTTCCTAACGTACCCAACCCATGACTTGCTCCCCTTGTTTCTCTCAGGGTCTGTCTCTCCCGTAAATCTTTTATTCTCTTTTAATTTGCCTTACCCTTGCTAACTCGCCTGTGGCAATAATGCCCTCATAAGCTATTGTGAACTAATGGGAAGCTTTTTGTCATGTTTGTTTTTAACTTTGCTTGTTCATAATTCTTTTGTTTTCTACAAAAACTTAAGAGTTTATTGGAATTGAGTGTTTTGGGGTGGATGAGCGAAGAGGCTTTTTAGTAGTGCTTGATGGAGGGAGGGAAGGAGAAGGTAGAAGGGACCGTCTCTGTAGTAAGATACACAGATGTGTGAGGAGGATCTTTAGATCAGCTCTTACTGCACAACCTCTGGGGTGAGTTGTTTGGCAAAAGATTAGAAATTGTTCTGATATAGCAAGTGTGCTGTTTGCCACCATTTCAAGGTGGTGCTACTTGTTAGTAATATGGTAAATGCTGATTTTTCATTTTTCCTGCTTTAAGGAGGAAAACATCTGATTGTCCTCCTGGGAAAATCCCATTAAATGTGAAGTATAGCTCTGTGTGTGTGGACATTTGTCTGTGGGATCTGCATAGAGTTTGTGTGAGAGCTTGCTTCGCCCCTTCTCCTCCTCCCTGCTGTTTGGTGCCTCCCTTCTGTTCCCAGAAGACAATCTGATGGCAGCTGGTACATTCGAAGTCACTCAAAGAGTCCTGAAGTCACATTTCTCTCCCCTGCCTATATGATTCCTCCTTCCCTACAGGTCCTTAGGTCTTAAATTAGTGTAGCCCTGAAACCACACCCTGGTAAAAGTAGAATTTCTTTGAAAGGAACAGGAGCTGCTTGAAGCTTCCGCGGCCTTGCAGTGGTTGTTTCAGACAGCAAGTTGGGCTGGAGAGGAGGGGCAAAATGAAGTTGTGGGAAGGAGAGGCCCATCTCTGAGAGGCTTGCGGGGCACAAAAGGGGGTCGCTGTTAGTGCTGTGACTGTATAGGAACAGTCTTTTGGCTGGGAGATGGGCAGATGCAGTTCCACCTGCCCTGCCCCATCAGTGGCTGGAGTTGTGGCAGTAGGGAGGCACCCTTGGGATTTACTGACTGATACGACCTTAATTGGAGCTGCAGGAGCCCATTGAACTCTTGGCAGAGGTGCCAGGCAATGATAATGTCCCTTTGCAGAGGCTGAAATAGGAGCTTTCTGCCAAGCTGCAGTTCATGCTCTGTGATGTGAAGTACTCACACCTGTGGACTATAGGGTGCAAAGCAGGTTTTTTTACATCCATGACATCCTTGTTATGATAAAATTGTAAAAGAATCTGACTGTCCTGTTTGTATCTGTGTCATTGACATGAGCTGGTGCATAGGAGCGTGCCAAGTGCCCTGAATAACATGTGCTTATACATGTAGCTCCTTTCAGGATCAAGATAATCCCATAAAAATCTGGCAGCTGGGAGCAGCTGGTTTCTTGCTAATTAGCCTTGGCTGCTTCTAGTGAGGGAGTACCCAGAGGGATTCCAAAATACTCTGTTGAATTCTTATCTGATAGCAACAGCCTTGGTTAAGCAAGAAAGAAGGGAACACAAAGAAAGCCTTCTTCCTGGGGGGAGCAGTGCGGGAGGCTTCACTTCATTTCTTGGTGCTTTAGCTATGTAGCTGGCACCTGTAGAATGTCCAGTTCTCTGGAATTATAGATAGCTTTTACAATTCTCTATACAGTATTTTCAAAAAGAGGAAAGATTCTTGGAACATATATTTTTAGAGAATTAAAATCTTTGCAGTATCAGAACAGATCTACCTGGTTTGTCCATAATTGGTTTTCTCTGGTGAGTATAATCAGGCTCAGAAACTTTGGCAAAAGCCACTTTTTCTTCTTTACAACAAAGAATATGGAGAACTGTGTATTGTGGGCATGCTGGCAAAATACTGCGTTTTGGAAAATGTCTTTGTGGGATTGATGTGTATTGACAGATCCAATGATAAGTTTGTCTGAATTCACATATTGCACTGAATGGAATTAGTTTAACCATGGTATAATGAGTGAACCACAATAGGTTTAATTTATACCACATGTTGAGTAATAAATAGTGCTTTACAAAACTCAGTGGCTAAGTTCACACAACACGCTAAGCCAAAATGATTAAATCACATTTCAGTATAGTATGTGCAGCAACTTTCCCTTTTATTCTAAATGTGTAATGGTTTTGTCTTGATAGATCTAGTCCTAGTCATCTCTCTTTTTTGGCATATCTCTGCTCTATTATAAACACAATAATGATATTTCTGGAATTATACATGCTAATTTCCATAAATCATTGGGACACAAAGGACTTGTTAGTTTTTTGTGTTTATTTGTAATAGTTTATAATAATGCAAACAATTACTATCTGGAAAGCTTTGCTGCCTTACTTTAATACTTATACTAGATTTGGAAACCCCTGTTCAGCTACAATGGATAAAAATGCTGCTCCTGGTAACCAAGAACTTTTTGTGATAAAGTTAGGAAAAACTGCTCTGTTAGTAGTTAGGTATGATGAAATAATTTATGAGAGCCACGCAGGCTATACTTTTCTTGATTCTCCCAATTGTTTCTCTAGGAGGAATGGGGCAGCCATTCAAGCATAATATTGGGGAAAAAAGTGACATTTCACATGCCTTGAACTTCTTTACCTTTCCTCAGGGTAGGACATCTACAAATACCAGTTATGGTTTGCTAGTTAACAAAGTTATTGATTAAAAAGTCAAGGCAGGCCACTTCTGCTTGGTGTCTCAGATATATTCTTTTGGAAGTCTACTTTTCCCAAGAAAATGCTTACTTTGCAAACCCTGATTTGGAAGAAAGCATCAGACTTCACATCACATAGATTTGGGAAGGATTTTGTTTTCCTTGACAGGCTGCTGAATAACAATCTCTCTGGGAAGCTAGAAATAGTTAATTCAAAAATAACAACCAAGAGATATTAACTAGGCTTATAAATGTTTATTAACCAGTATTCACTGAATAATTTTAGCTTAGAGTAATTAAGACATAAGCCAAGTCTTATAAAATATGACAAGCCAAATTATGGCTTAGTTCAATGTGAACCTTGTCACTCTGTTCCCCAGTTTTATGTAGTTTGAAAAGTTTTGAAGCTGAAATAGACTGACCTCTTGTAAATGCTGTCACTGTCTTGGGCTGGGAGTGAGGGTGTTTGAGCTTATGGGGAGAGCAAAGCAAGAAAGATGAAAAGGCAACAAATGTGAGCAGGAAAATTCACTCATGATACATGTGTAATACTTTGGAATAAAATCCCATGGAATTTAGTATATTTACCTCTGACTAAACATGTATAAGAGTGTGCAGACTGGGTAACTAATCTAGCACAACATCAAGTTATATTTATGATTATGTGAAAGGTTATTCTGAAGACAATACAAATCATAATTTATTTTAATTTTACATTGCTGTTCCTCTCGAGGAAATCTGGAAGTATCTATAAAAGCAAAGTACAGTACAATATACAAGCATTGCTGTATATTTGACTTTAAAGAATCACAATTTTTTTTTGTTTATTTTTCAACTTAATTGACTCTTCAGGTTATGGAAAAGGAAAAACCTAATTTGTATCTTCAGTGAGAAAAGGTTATAAACATGCAAAAATATATTCAGTGCATGTCTGGTAACTGAACCAAGATGTATAAAGAGCTAAGTGGGATCACATCAAACTATTGTTCTTTTTTGATCAAATTTGTATGTACTATCTGAGTAGCAGATCTCCATAATTTTCAGTTAGAGAGAAATCACTTTGTCCTTTTCGCTATGTAAACTCCTTTCCTTATTGGAAGTGTCAGGCGTTAATGCTTAGGCCTTCAGTACATACTTTCTTATTTGTAGAAATTTCCAAGAAGTTAGAACTATACCTCTTTTCTTAAGTTCTGTGGAACAAAGAATCCATTATTTTCTCAGCAGGTGGATAAGCAGGTTTAAGGATGGCACAGATCATGTAAATCTGGTTTCTAACTGAATTGATTAATCAGGAAAAGACATCTGGTGAAATTCTTTGGACTAACACATAAGCCTCTATGTGCATGTGTATAATGTAAATTCCATCATGTTCTTAGAAAATCTCTGTAGCTGGTTCTAACTAGCTATCATTTTGAATGCTCTTAAAAAGAGTAAAGATCTAATTTTCCCAAACTTTTAAAATAGGCATCTTTAGACAAAGTTATGGGTCAGGGAAGCACATGCATGTGCTGCCTAGTTTGTCATATTAAGCTCTGATTTGCTTAACTGTAATGACATTCAATTATGTGTATGAACTTCGTGACCAAGTTAACATAATCCAAAACAAAATTAACAACCCTATCCATTAGTATAGTATGGGAACTCAATCAGTGAGAATTTCATAGTGTTGACAGAGATGGGGGAGACTCCTCTCCAAATCCTCACAACCTTGAAGTTCATTAAATGTCTTCACTTTTTAATATTCTTTAAAGTGTGGTTTGAAAGTAGGATAGGAGAACCAACTCTGGTGAATGAAAAAATGTATATGACCCATGATAATTACTTGGCTGTATTTTGATGTCAATGACCAATGGCCAATTTAGAGTGCTCATCAATGCCTAAAAGCAAAATGCCTTCATGGTAAAAAGAGTTTATTTTTCTATGATTTCAGGGTTCGGCCCATTTGGGGAGTATTCTGTCAATGCCAGTTGGATCGCAGTTCAGGTAAAAGATATATTTTCAAATGTTTCGGTCATATTAACTAATTAACTTATTAACTAACATTCAAAAAAACTCCAAAAACTATTTAAGCCTGATTCCAAGGAAGTGATATTTTTGGAAGGTTTTTTTAAATGTAAAGCCGCCCTTAAAGATGAATTTGATAAGTTGTGATTGCATCCATGCAGTTTTGATGGCAGAATTATGGTAGTGGTTTGTCCTTGTCTCCTGGCCTGTCTTCTTGACTTTGCAGTTTAGGATTTTTCAGGAATTTCCCTTTTTAGGAACTTATTGACTCCTCTAGACAGTAATACTGTAAATATAACCAGGCAAAAGAGGGAAGTTTTTTGCTGTGAGTAATGATTATCTGTGTAGATTCAGATATGCTGACTGAAGAATTCTGGGTGTTGAAGTCCACACATCTTAAAGTTGTCATGGTTGGACACACTGTAGATGAAGATTCTTATCAGAAGTTAAGATGTTTCCAGTTGTTTAAAATAATCTTAACAAAATTATTACTAAAACTCATCAGCTAAACTTTTTATAATGAATCAGTGATTCCAAAGGGTAAATCAGCATTTGCTATTTTGATCGTATTTATGTCTGGATAGCATTTTTGAAAAGGCATGCCATCATGTGTGAGTGAGTATAGAGGAATGTCTCTGCTAAGTTGACTTTACTCCTGTGTTATCTAAAATCTTTGAAATCATTACAAATGCAAAGAAATAATCACTGTCATCCAGTCAGATGGAAAATGCTCTAAATCCAATTTTTGTACTCTTTCTTTGTAAGTGTTTAAAATTCCTATTTCACAAGGTCTGGAAAACTTGGAAAGATTTTGCTTTGTGATGTGAGGCTGAATGAAGTCCAATATGAAGACAATTACTAGGATTTTATAAAATAATTTTGAAGGATTCTGGTCCTTGCAAGAGTGCATAATTTTTCTGCTGTTTATTAAAGTGGCCCAACTTTTTTCAGGTTTTCATATGATCAGGAAAAAAGTGCAGCTGTGTTAAAGCCAGGCTGCATTAATGAACAAGAGAGGCATCCTATTCATTAAATTCCAAAATATTTCTTCCAAATCATTTCCAAAGTATGCAAAACACAAAAATTACTAGCAGATAGATTTGTAGGGCAAAATAATAAGATCAAGAGTGTATTTTGCACTCTTCTTCCCATGTATAAACATGGGACCGTTTTTCACAGAGTGAACTAGGTTGTGGAATGCTGCTACAAGATGAGGCCACCAATTTACCAAGTCAACAATGTGGGAAGCCTTAATACTTTAACCTGTGAGTGGCTCTTTACTACAGGAATACACCTATCCTTGATTCACATGGTGTGATTAAAAAATCAGGACAGGGGCCACAATGGTGCAGTTGAATCCCCACAGATTTTTTATGGGCAATGTGTAAAAAGCCATTAACTTAGTCTCTGGAAATTAAACTTAGCTTAGTTTAGGCTTAATGGTCTAGGCATCAAAGCATTGAGTTGGAAGGAGCCACATCAGGGCCATTAAGTCTAGTCTCTTCCTTAATGTAAAAATCCTCATTAATCCTTCCAAATAAATGTTGTTAGGCTTTTGCTTCAATATATCCAGAGAAGAGTATATCCACTAGGTCACTGGGTAATTGATTTCATTATCAGATTGTCTTTAAGGAATTTTTTATTAATATTCAAATGGAATCTGCATCCCTATATTTTAAATTAATTATTCTGGGTCCTGCACTCTGAAGTGATAGCAAATGTATTGGCCTTCTATATTATTTCCTTTCAGGTGCCTGAAGAATTATCTTCAGAGGCAGTTTACCTGCTTTGGGGTCCAATAACAAGGTAGAAGTGGTCTTCTTTCCCCACTTTTGAAAGAAGCATCAGCCCTTAAAAAAAACCTTTTACTTCCTTTTCAACCTCTCATAAACACTTCTTTTATCATGTTATTGTCATCATCACAGCAGTTTTGTGTATGGTTGACCTCCTTACCTTGTGCTTGGAAAAAATGATGACGGAATGTTTGCAGAGGCTAAGGAGCAAGTGAGAGGAATGAATGTTCTTCCTGCAAATCAGTTTAGATTGGGAGTGTCCAATTAAAATGTGTGGACTTCACCTCCCAGAATTCCTCAGCCAGCTGCTGAGGAACTGGCCACATTTGCTTACCTTTCACAGCCAGCTGTTAACAGTCTACTAAAAACTTTTCCGTAAGGTTGAAAGTGTCATTGATGTGAAACCAGATCATGTTGTTTTGTCAGGGTTACAAGGTTCTACTGAGAAAGTAGCTTCCCCAGGGATTGCTCTGTGGGAAGGCTGTGTGCATGAGCATGACTTTGAACAGCATCTTAACAATTGGGGGGGGGGAGGAAGAACATATTTTTGCATAATCTGTCATAGAAAATTCTGCCTGACCACAGTGATCACATCCACACCGTTCATTTAAAGAACATTCTAGTGACATTTTTAGAATGCTAATATTTTGTACAATAGTATATCTTAATCCTCCAAGCCATGAGGGATCTGTCTTGAAGGTACCATAGATATGTGTTCATTGGCCAAGCATGGTCAGACATGCAAGGAATTTGACTCCAGTACAGCAGCTCTCAGCATACTTGTAAGACAACAGTAAATAAAGTAATAACATAAATAAATGAATTATGTTAACAGTAAAGTGGGCATCCAATGTATGCAGCCAGTAGAAAAGGAATATAGTAAAGTGTAGAATTAGAATCACAATGTATTGATAAGTATGTATGCTCATTATACAAAACTTCTGGGTTAATTTAGAATTCTTTGCATTTTGTATCCTGTCATATAGCATGAGTCAGGTATTCAGCTGAATGATGCCATGGGGGAAAAAACTGTCTCTGTGTCTGGTTGTTTTGGTATGCAATACCTTATAGCACTGACCAGAGAGAAGAGTTTCAAACTAATTATGTCCAGGGTGAGAGGGGTCTGCAGATATCTTCCCTGCCCTTTTCTTGTTCCTCTCAATATACAGGTCCTCTGTAGAGGGAAGGCTAGTTGCAATTACTCTTTCTGCAATCCTGACTGTTTGCTGTGGAGGGAAGGCTAGCTGCAGTTATTCTTTCTGCAGTCCTGACTGTTTGTTGGAGTCTATACCTGTCCTGCATGGTTGCTGCACGGAACCAGACAATTACAGATGTACAAGGACTCAGTGATTCCTCTGTAGAACTATATCAGCAGCTCTTGAGGCAGATTGAACTTCTTGAGCTGATGCAGGAAATAGAGCCTCTGATGTGCCTT
>JANHZU010008732.1:0-11898 GCA_032468055.1 Acrochordus granulatus | reverse complement strand
CTCATGGAGCATTCTCCCCCTCTTAATGTTCTGCACATTCCTCAAGACCTGGCTATGTCAGCAGGCCTGGGGGTCCCAGGGGATGGGTGAGATCTTGAGGTGGCTCTCTTGCTAATCTACTCTTTTGTGTGCCTTACTGTATGTTTTTAAACTTGAATACAATCAGTCCTCGACTTATGACCACAATTGGGACCAGAATTTCTGTTGCTAAGCAAGGTGGTCATTAATTGAGTTGTGCCTGATTTTATGACCTTTTTTGCCTGGGTTAAGCAGATCACTGCAAATTGTTAAGTGAATCACCCGTTTGTTAAATGAATCTGGGTTCCCCCATGACCTTGCTTGCAGAAACTGGCTAAGAAAGTCACAGATGGTGAAGCACATGATCCTGGGATGCTGCAATCATTGTAAATATATGATGGTTGCCAACATCCAAATTTTGATCATGTGACCATGGGAATGCAGCAACAGTCATAAGTGTGAAGACCGGTTGTAAGTCACTTTTTTTCAGTGCCGTTGTAACTTCAAACGGTCGCTAAATTAACAGTTGTAAGTCGTAGACTATCAGTAATTGCTATTTTTTGACATATTGTTTTATATCTTTATAGGATGCGCGTGGCGCAAGCGGTTAAGACGCTGGGCTTGTCAGCCAGAAGGTTGGTGGCTCGCTCAAGTTCGAGACCCAAGAGCTGCCGCATAACGGGGTGAGCTCCCGTTGTCTGCCTGGCTCCTGCCAACCTAGCAGTTCGAAAGCATATAAAAATGCAAGTAGATAAATAGGTACCACCTTCCATGGGAAGGTAACAGTGTTCCATGCGCCTCAGCATGTAGTCATGCCAGCCACATGACCACGGAAGCGTCTTCGAACAACGCTGGCTCTTCGGCTATGAAATGGAGATGATCACCGCCCCCTAGAGTTGGCCATGACTGCAGGGAAAACCTTTACCATTTTATTTGTTTGTTTGTTTGCTGAACCATTTATTTGTTTGTTTTTATTTAGTAGGCTGCCAAGAGTTATTTCTTTTGAAATGGGTGGCCATATAAATTTGATAAATAAACAAAATCCTAAAATGTATGAAAAATAGTTTAGGGAAAAGATTAGAACTTATCATAAAAGGGGCGGGAGAAGCTGTGACTATCTGATCCCGAAGGAAGGAGGGGTTTGCTGTCTCTGAGCAAGCCCTGGTTCATGAAGTTGGGCCTGATCCTCAGCTGCCAGAGCAGATTTTTCTAGCCTGAAGACTTTTGTATGAGCTGGATTAGAATTTCCAACTAATTCTAAGAATTGTACTCTTTTACTTTAGTCAGTTTTGATCCCTGAGAGTTGTATTTGCTTGTGGCAAGATATAGGAGTGTAAGATCAAAAATGGATACATTCTGGAAGGTACATTGTAGCAGAAGACTTGTCCTTGACTTATGACCATAGTTGAGCCCACAATTTAAGTTATGATGGTCATAAAACAGGCCACCATAGAACTGCACCCGATTTTAAATCTTTTTTTGCTGCAGCCGTTAAGTGAACTGGTTAAGCAAACACCACAGTTGTTAAGTGAACCTTTGTTCACTATGGGATGATTTTTGCTAGAAACAGAAGTAAACACCAGTTTCTGGCAAAAATGTTGTAAATCACAGGACCATGGGACGCTTCAGATGTCCGTTAAATGTGGGCTGGTTGTCAAGCGCCCAAAATGTGGTCACGTGACCATGGGGAGGGCAGATGTTAGATTTTCAAAACCGGGTCATAAGTCCCATTTTCAGGATCTGTTGTAATTTTGAACGGTCATTAAGCAACCAGTCATAAGTCAAGGACTACTTGTAGTGACCAAGATGAAAGCCGATATCTTTTATTGCATCAGTCAGAAAAGGTGCTGCCAGACTCCTGGTTTTCTGGAACTTGGAGTTCTCATTGTGATGTGCAGGAGACTAAACAATATTTCTTTTGTACATAAAATTAGAAATGAAGGCAAGGGAATCTTCTCATTGACTCTGAAGCCCATAAGCAGCAGTGTTCCTTGCTGGGCTCTTCTGAGATAGACTGCATCTGAATGTAGCTTCCCTCTAGCTTTCATGGTTAATGGCTGTTAATATTCCAAAGTGGTTCCCCAGACTACTGTTCTCATTCAGCCCTTGCCAACCAGATGCTTCCAGAATTAGTGATTTTTTCCCCCCAAAATCAATAGAAGATACAGAGCTCATTAGATTAGGCTTTTTGCAGGAGAAGGGAAAGGTTTAACCCTTTCCACTGCCCCAAACCTGCTTTCTCATTTTAATTTTCCTACTTGCTCTCCAAAGTACAGAATCTCTTTTCTTAACTGCCCAGCCTTATTTCTACCTGCAACTAGAAATGTGGCTGCTGAATTTAAGAGCTGCATCTGGCATCAGAGAGATCAGGAGAAATGTTTGTGGTTTGTGCCTCTCTGATTGGCAGTGTTTTTGAGGCTGTACTTTAGACTTATCTATTTATTCATTTTAGTTTCCTGCACCCCCAGCGGCCCTGGCTGATGACCCAATGATCTGAAGGGCTTGTCCAACAACCATTGCAATTTGTTCTTGGTGCTAGGAGGAAAAAATGAAGCGAGTGAGCAGTTTTGTTGCTGAGCCTTAGTTTGGTCTGTGGGTTGCAGAATTGAGGGTGGAGAGCTTCCCACTCTGGCTTACAGCCCAGGCTGAGTCTTTGAGCCTTGACTGGGTCTGCAGAAAATAAACCGTGGTCTGAAATTTCCCTCATTCCATCAGGAGCCTGCATTTTACAGGGCAAAAGCAGCAGGGTGTCATACATATAGTCCTCAATATATAACCAGTCATTATTGGAATGGATTGAGCTCTACCTTCTGCACTTTTGACCACTTTTATCTAAGTTGCTCTTGTTTTTCATTGCTCCAAATCCCAGAGTGATGACCAGAACCTGTTCTCCTCTGCCCCCAAAATCTTTAAGGAAAAAAAAACTCCTGATAATGGGGGCGGCTATATGATGGGCTGTAAGTTTCTTTTTTTAATTTGTTTTATTTTTGAAAAAATAGTGACAAAACAAAAAAAAACATGCAGAAAAAAATGCAGACATTGTCAAGAAAAAAAACAAAGTGCTTTTTTAAAAAAAAGAACAAATAAACAAAATAAAAGGGTATAATATATTTTAGCAGTAGTAACAATTTTTATATAGTTATCTATAGTTATCTAATGGAATTATTCAAGTTTATTGATAACATTTATTTATAAATTATTTAGATTACATTTATTTATAAATTATTATTTATTTAGATTACATTAGATAAATTAGATGAAGTTTATGGAATTATTCAAGACAGCCAGTTTGGTCTAGTTGTTAAGGTAATAGACTAGTAACTGGGAGGTCATGAGTTCAAGTCCTGCCTCAGCCATGAAAGCCAGCTGAGTGACCGTGGGCCAGTCACCCTCTCTCAGCCCAGTCCACCTCATAGAGTTGCAGTTGTGGGGAAAATAGGAGGAAGCTGTGTTAAATATGTATGCTGCCTTGAGTTGTTTATAAAAATAAAGGCGGGATATAAATAAAAACAGTTCATATATGTTTCTAATACATATATAAGTTTTCTACTTTGTACTGCTGTTCCCATATAAGAATCTTGTTACTTTTCTGTTGGGCTTATAGCGTGGCTGGTCTTTTCAGGCATTCATGAAGGAGATTGTCCATCCATTGAATTTCCACATGTAATAACCATACCAGAGGATTTTTATGGCCATCCCTAAGGCACCCAGGGTAACAAAATCTGTCATAGTTAGAACCTCAAAGGTGGTAGGAATGTTTCTTGATGGACTGTGACCTAGTATTCATCATAAGGTACCCCCCAGATGTCTTGGTTTTAAACTCCATCCATATCATAAGCTGGATGTCCATCCCAAAATAGCCTTTTCCAAAACACTGTTATTTGTTTATTTGCAAATTCTTTTGATTTCCTGATTAGTCATTATCTGCATGATTAATGAAGAATTATTTCTTTAATGCAGTGTTTCTCAACTTTGGCAACTTTAAACTGTGTGACTTCAACTCCAGAATTCTCTAGCCACGATAGCTAAAAGTTGCCAAGATTGAGAAATATGTACTACTTTAATGGGAGGGAGGGAGGATAATCCTTATTTCAGATCTTTCTTGCTGCAGTTCAGGCTGTTAGATTTTTTTTTGCTGCTGTGAGTGGTTATGGGGTAGGAAAAATTAAAGCTTCCCGTGAGTTGAGTATGAATCCTAGTAACTTCTTAGACATGCCTATGTAGTTTTCTTGGAAAAAGAAAAACCTTTCTTATCTGTGAAAACTGTTACTTTGACTTCTTGGTTCTAATTATAGCCCTTTTGTTTCCTGGCCCTCTATCCAAATCCTAATTGAGCTGAGCCCTATTTAGGTAATGCAACCTATTGAGACTTGGAAAAGCATAATCAGGAACAAAGCTCTCTGTTCAGCATTTAATATTAGAAATAGACTGCCACTGAATATTATTAGTTCCTTGCAGCCCACTGATCCAAATAACTATAGTTGGTCCTAAGTGGAAGTCCCTTATTTATTTAAAGAACTTATATGGTCACCTGTCTCAGAATGATCATAGGTGGCTCACAGCAACCAATAAAAACAACTTAAATACATTTATTAATCCCCTGACTCAGCCCCATCCTAGCCCACTGCTTGGGGAAGAGCCAGGTTTTCACAGTCTCCTGGAGGGCTAAGAGAATAGCCCTCACCCCCCAAATCTCAGGTGGGAGGGTTATTCCAAATGGCTGTGGCAGGTACAGAAAAAGCACACCCAGGTGACAACCCATTTTGAAGCCTTTTTTCTTTTTTCAGGAATTGGAGAAAATGGGCCTCAGAGAGGATGTGGATCTACATGTCTACGAGATTCCTGTTGAGTACCAGGCTGTGCAGAGGCTTATTCCTGCCTTGTGGAAGAAACATAGCCCACAAGTGAGTAAAGGAAGTGAGAATGGCTGTTAAAGTTGAGGAAGACTGGTTCAAACTGGCTCAGGTTGTTTGCAGATCCTGGTTTCGAGATGAGAGACAATCATAAGGGACAAGGGAGAACTATGATTGGAGGAACTGCTCTGGCCTCTGACCCACTTGGCAGAAGATGGAGGCAGGTTTCCTGTTTGTCCGATTCCCTGCTCCAGGGTGGGCATGTTCTGCATTCTCCCACCCGTTCTGGCATTGTGATGAGAGAAGACTGTAGAAAGGAGTTATCTTTGGGTGAACAAGGGCAGCACTCTTTTTTGTTAGAGGAAAGAATTAAGCATTGCAGGGCCCTGCCACCACTACCCACTCCCTGGATTTTGGAAGGGTCTTTCTTCTTTTAACTGTTACATCTGTTTTAGCAGACTGGATTCGATGATTTTAAGAAGAATGTGACCAAAACAATATGGGTTCATTGGGAGCTATTAGCCATTATACCTAAAATTAACCTCTATTCTCAGTCTGTCATAGCTGGGACCAGGAGTGATAGGTGGCAAATTCTGTTCCGCTTTACTTTTTTTTGTCTTCTGGGTCTAATTTAGCCTGTAAATCTACCAGCTGTTCAGCTACATGGATCAATAATCTGATCCAGCAGGTCTCTTCTTCAATAGGTCCAACACCAAGGCAGCCACCTACATATGACTTTTATTTGTTTGCTCGCAGTATTTGAATACTGCCATGCAAAACAACAAAATATGTAGTCCTTGACTGACAATTATTTGTTTAACAACAATTCAAAATTATAACAGCACTGGAAAAAATGACTTAAACCTGATGCTTGCACTTACGACCATCGCATCATCCCCATGATCAAAATTCAGGTGCTTGATAACTGGCACATGTTTACAGTGAGTGCAGCATTCTGGGGTTATATGATAGCTATTTATGACCTTCCCAGCAGATTTCCAAGTCAAAACAGGTTGTAAAATAATGTGTGTCTCACTTAACAACTGCCTTGATACGCAATGGACATTCTGGTCCCAATTGGGGTTATAAGTCAAGGAGTATCTGTAACCTGCAATAGCAAAATTGAATATAATAGAACAATTGGTAAATGTGCTTAAAACTAGAACCCCCTGAGAAATAAACAAGATATCTAGAACTCAAAGGAAGCAGCCTGGGGACCAAGTTAATCTTTTCTAGAAAAGGTATCTGAGGATAATTTTAGGCTCTGGGCAAATATATAAGAAAGGATTTGAACTTCAAGTCCTCTGGCCCCAAACTAGTTACAGCTTCAAGGGGTAATAGCAGCATTTTGAATGAACTCTAGATTGAAATACAGCTCAAAATAGGGAAGAACAAGTATGGGTATGATTGCATTTCCAGTTATCATAAACCGGTCTCTAACAGCCAGGGTGAGTAACTTGTTTTAGTGGCTCAGGGCTGTGGTTATCCCTCTTCTTCTTTTTTAGAAGAACACAGTCCAACAGAAATACTGCAAAGGGGGAAGGGTCATGGCATACTTATATGGGGTGGCTATATTTTCTTGGCTATAAAGGGAGGTTGAGGTTTTTTTTTCAACCAGGGTCTGTCTCTTTAAGGACATGCTGTATAGTTTTATGCAATTCCCTCTTCCAAATGGGAGGAATGCACACTCCTGGGATTATTTGGAAAGATTTAAGGGCATGTTGATCTCAGGTTGCTACTTCGGCTCTGAACCGTGCTGGTTTCCTGAACCTGCTTTTCCACTTCTACAACAGAATGCTTCTGACTTGTTTTCAAAACAGCTTGTAGTTCACGTGGGGCTGTCCGGCATGGCCACAACAGTGACACTGGAAAAATGCGGCCACAACGTGGGCTACAGGGGCTTGGACAACTGCCACTTCTGCCCAGGTTCCGAATGCTGTATTGAAGGGGGCCCAGAATGCATTGATTCGATCATCGACATGGATGCCGTGTGCAAGAGAGTCTCTGCCTTAGGACTGGATGTCACTGTCACGATATCAGAGGATGCTGGGAGGTAGGAGGAGCAAGGGGAGAAGAGAGGACAAGAGGAAGGAGAAGAGTAGGGTGGAAAGAGATGGTTTCAGGAACACAGAACACCTAGAATAGGACAGATTGGAGTTGTTTCAGATTTGAAATAAGACATTTCAAACTTGAAAGAGAGTATTTCAAGATGGAAGTGTTTCACATTTGAAACATTTTGTGTATCTCTATATCTGTTGCCTGTGTGAGAGCTTAAGCCTGGAATACAGATAGTCCTCGACTTACAACCATTCATTTAGCAACTGTTCAAAGTTCAATAGCACTGAAAAAGATGGCATGACTGGTCCTCATACTATAACCATCACAGCATCCCCACGGTCACATGATCAAAATGTGGATGCTTAGTGCCCAGTAGGTATTTATGATGGTTGCAGCGTCCCAGGGCATGTGATTGCCATTTGCAAGCTTCCCAGCCAGCTTCCAACAAGCAGAGTAAATAGAGGAAGCTGGATGTACTTAACAATTGCGCAGTTCACTTAACCATTGTGGCAAATAAGATCATAAAGTCAGACATGACGCACTTAACAAACAACTTGCTTAGCAACTGAATTTTGGTCTCAGTTGTGGTCACAAGTTGAGGACTACCTGTGAGGAAAGGGCATTACTAGTAACAGAGCACAGACTTGATATGTGGAAAGCCCCATTCCTGATAATGCTTGAAACCCTGCAGAGTGCTGCCAGTGACACGTGAACAGTCTTTAGTGGGCTGTGGATGTGCTTGGCCTTGGAGAGACCAAAAGCAAACACTAAAATTGAATTGATTGCAACATAACTGTGATTAAGGTTAATTAGATATAGCTAGCATGATTACTCCCCATATATTTAATTATTTCCCCTTCCAGTTACATTAAAGGTTATAATTTGGCAGCCATTTGAAGGGTAATTCCAGAAGTTGCTTCTAAGGCTTTGAGGAATTTCATGCAACAGTTACCCTGGTGGAGGTATTTCTGGAGTAGATTGGAAACTGTTTTTAATAAAACAGTTTCTTAGATTCTTGTGAAGGATGGAGATGCAATTGTCTCAAAGTCTGCTCATGAACTCAGGATACTCCTGATCAGTATTGGGAATGCCCTCCCTATATTACACTGTTGATTGCAGTCATCCACAACTCTTTATTTTCATGCTTATTTTTTGTCTCAAATATTTATGTACCACCTATCATGCCATGAATCTCTGTGTAGAATCAAAATATAATACCATATTAAAGACAGAGAACTGTGGAGTCCTTGGTACTCTCTGAATTTGGTGGTTTGCTGGCAGACATTTCATTACCCAACTAGGTACCATCATCAGCACAAGGGAGTGTGGGGTTTGCTGTCTATTTATATGTAGTTGCTTACCCTGCCAGTTCTGGTGTGGATTTATTTCCTTCTTGATGATTCCTTAATTAGACTATTGTTTTTTGCCTGATTATTTGGTGTTAATCCCTGCTTGGCTGAATGTTGACTGCTGGAAGAGATGTGTTCTAGTCTTTTTGTTTCCTTCCTAGGTTTTTTACTGTCTCCTTTCAGTGTTGTGTAAATGTGCTTTATCTTTTTATGTGACTATTGATGGCTGAATTGTTTGAATGTCAAGATTCTAGGAGTTCCCTAGCATTTTTAGATTTGGTTTGGCCTAAGATGCTAATCAACATGCAACTGAGTTTGTTGTGAGATTAAGGAGTTTTCATCGTGTCTTCTGCCTGCTGGTTGGTATTCATGGATTCCCTCGGACTGGTGATGTAATCTTGTTGGGTAGTAAAACAATTTCAAATAAACAGCCAAGCTCAGAGAGCACCAAGAATTCCACAATTCAACCCTGAACTGCAGGTATTCCCTTCTATGGGTAGAGTAGAGGAATCAAATGCCATAATTCATTTGACCGTACCTTTGTGGGCTCTCAAATGCCAGGGCTTATAAAATGGACTGAATCTCACTTTTCTTCTTATAGGTATCTGTGTGATTTCACATACTACACTTCCCTGTACCAGAGCCACGGCCGATCTGCATTTGTCCATGTGCCTCCCTTGGGAAAACCATACAGTGCAGAACAGCTGGGCCGTGCACTCCAGGCCATCATAGAAGAAATGCTCAATGTCTTAGAACATTCTGAAAGCAACATCAACTGTCACCATGAACATTGAACCTGGGCCAAAATCCCTGCCTCTTTACTTTCCTCATGATTGCACTTCCAAAAACTTTCTCCTGTCCTTACAGAATCCCAGGTGGGGAAATGAATCCCCCTGGCAGAGTCCATGTAGAGGATTGGGAACAGAAATGGATTCTTGGCACTCTGAGAGGATACATTTTTGGGCTCCTCCTTTGCTTCTCTTCCAATTCCAGCCAAACCATCTCTTGCTGGTTTCCCATTGTTACCCGTTGGTATTCAGGTCCTGCGAAGACTGCTGAATTGAGAGGATTTGCCAGTTAGGCAATTGCTCCAGTTGTCTGATGTACTTCAATTTAATTTTTCAAGGTCTTCTGGTTTTCAGAAGAACAGTACGATCATTCTACCCAACTTGTAGCACTGCTTTTGGTTCAAAATGCAGGACCCTTGCAGGAAGTACTGTACTCTTTGCAGAAAGATTGCCCGGAAGCTTTTTTTCTTTACTGCTTAAAACAGATTCCTCCAGTCCACATTGTAGAGTTCTGCTGTTCATGGGGAACGTTTGGTGATGGAAAGGGAGGCAGGAACATTTCCTTTAATTGACACCTCATGCCAAATCTTTTGGTGGCTGTTTTCTTTTTAAAGAGATCTCTTTCGATTTTGCCTTTCCTGACTTCCATAGCCCCACGTGGTCTGAAATGTAGAGCTTTTTTTCTGTTCTTAAGACTCTCCTGGGTGACTGTTTTAATATGCCCTAGGAACTGGTATCTTCCCCCTCTCCCCAAATAATCCCACCGTAGCTGTCTTTCCCAGTGCCTCAAAGTGAGATGCTGCTCAAGATATCGCTTTGTACCTTAGAAAAATAATATGGTACATATCTTTTTCTAAACTTTTCTGATGTGCTGGGGAGGGATGAGACTTTGGATCCAAATTAGGATTCTGGCATTTCTGCTTGCTAGGAGAAGAGATTGAAGACTTGCTGGCACCATCTCCTGCCTGGTGAAGACTCTGTGGTTCAGGTCCTGGATTTGGAATTTCTTCAGCTGAGCAGTTCTCCAGGAATCTTCATTGGACTCTCACCTCCAAAATGCTTACGTGACGGTGGCTCTTGCCAGCTCTGTAGAAAATGATGCTGCACTTTTTACTTAGGTGGGATTAGGGTATAATATTCATTCAAGAGATTAAAGACTGTGGGTTTTTCTTTCTTTTTCTTTTAAAATGAGCAGTGTTCAACTTCACTCTAAACGGGGAGACTTTGGGAATGAAACAGCAGGAAGCAAATTGGGTGGTAGAATGGAGACTAAGCCACCCTAATATCTTGGACAATGGAATTGCCCAATAAAACTGAGCTGGCCACAAAGAACAAGCAACTTTTTGGTAAAAACAGTCCAGTTTAAAATGAAACTGCTTCTTCTTTGCCGTAAAATCATTCTTGTTTGAATCTCTTTTTTTAACAATTGATCCTGCTTTTATAGTAACTCTCAGTGAGAGCTGCCTTGTGCTTGTCGGCTTGCTAAACCCAGTGGTGATCTGGTTGCAAGACCAAGGGCTGCTGGAGTTTGAATGTGTGGCCATACTTTGAGTCAGTCTTATGTAAAATTCATCTGTACCCCTTTTGGGATTGCTAAAGTTGCTCTTAAATTTGTTTGCACACCAGCCTCTTACTTGCATTCAAATTCCTAGCACCCTTGTGCGTGGTAAGTCAGCCAACTTCTTCTGTTTCATTTAATAATTTATTTTATTTAATTTTTTTTGTCCGAATGTGATGGCTTCTGTGCTCCTTCCTCCCACGTTAGCAAAGGGGGGTCACGGCACAGAGTCTACATTTGTTTTTAGATTTGCAAGCAGTCTTCCTTGGAACACTTCATCAAATGGCAAACTGCAAGGGCCTTTTGCCCTTTTCAAAAAAAAATGTAATTTGCAGAACAGAAGGCTGCTGTTTTTAGTTCTAATAAGAAAGTGTAGCTGTGAAATTTATATAATCTGTTAGATGGTGCAGATACGCACATTGTGTAAAAGCTATCTTTCTTTGAAATTATAAAAATAGGAGATCTGGATATTTTTTTCTTTAAGATGTGAAATGGTTTAAGGAAAAGTGGGTTGTCACAATAAAGCCCTCCTTTTAGGGGATTAGACTTCTTTAGACATGATTACCCTTACTGGAAATTTCTCTTATTCCTTCTTTCTTAAAATTACATTTCCTTTTTATCAAGTCTGTTTTCTAAGGGAACATGGTTTTTCAGACTTAACTGGAAAACCTTTGCAAGATTGGAGTGACTGGATTTCTAAGAGGGCTTCCTGGAATGATGAGATTTACTTGGTAGCATTGTCTCCTCGGTGGATTTGACAGTACTTCAGTTTGCAGACAGTCACCCTACAGCAATGTTTCCCAACCTTAGTAGCTTTAAAATCTCTGGACTTCAAGTCCCAGAATTTCTTCAGCCAGCATACTACTGGCTGGGGGAATTCTGGAAGTTGAAGTCCAAAGATCTTAAAGTCACCAAGGTTGGGAAATACTGTCCTACAGTTACTCCATTTCTGACAATACAAATTCAGGGAACAGGATCGAGCATCCTACTGTGGCCATACCGACATAAGGATTCTTCTGCTAGTTCTCCATCATGCGCCTATCCTTCCAAGGAGCTTTTATTCCCTTAATAATCAAATCATAGACTGGCTGTGTTCAGAAACTACTGAATCCAAAACTTTTCTGAAGAACACAATGCCCTAAATTGATTGGACTGATTTAGAATGTGTATTGGATACATATTTAATAAAAATAGGTAAAATATTTTATGTCCCACCAATTGACAATATCAGTTAGTGGAACATAAATTATTATGACAACAATCTGAAACTTTTT
>JANHZU010008728.1:281741-304628 GCA_032468055.1 Acrochordus granulatus | reverse complement strand
ATCTTTCTTAATTTTATTATCTTTTTATCACTTTGTAAGATGCCCAGAGTTGTCTTAGCAGCGAGATGGACGACATGTACATTTAATCAGTCACTCAACCAGTCAACCAACCAACCTCTCTAAGATGCTTTTGGAAGAAATTTTCTGCTTCTCTGAAAATCTCTGGACTGTTGGGGTGATGAAGGTCTAGGTTTGGGTTCATTGAGCTGGCCAGTGTGATGGTGGGACCCCTATTGGGGTGTGTGGCATCAATTTATCCTGTTCCTCCTGGACTCTCACTGACCTACCACTCTTTGGCCTAGATGAGAAACCAGATGAAAAGTGGATCCTCTTTGATGGACCAGTGGATACGTTGTGGATTGAGAGCATGAACTCAGTTATGGATGACAACAAAGTCCTGACCCTGATCAATGGGGAGAGAATTGCCATGCCTGAGCAGGTAGCCCAAAGGTCCTGCCCTCTGCTCCCCATCCTGTTTGAGCAGCTGGGCTGGATGATGGGTATTGGTACTGATGGGTGTTTGTACTCTTCTTCAGGTTTCACTGTTATTTGAAGTGGAGAACCTGTCCGTGGCCTCGCCTGCCACAGTCTCCCGATGTGGGATGGTTTACACAGACTATAGTGATCTGGGTTGGAAGCCATATGTCCTATCCTGGATAGAGAAGCGCCCCAAGGTACTGGAGGGACAAAATTGTGCTGAGGATCGTCACTAGCCCAGTGTTTCTCAACCTTAGCAACTTTAAGATGTCCACATATCTTAAAGTTGTTAAAGTTGAGAAACAGTGCACTAGGCAGTCTCCAGCACTGTGGGATCATCTATGGTTATTATACACACAGGCTGCTATACTTTTCCCTGGACCAGCCCTCTGAGGATGTACCCTATATATGGTGAGGGGAGTTCCAGTAATAGTAGGGGGTGATTAGAGAGGAAGCATCAGGGTCTTTTGAAGGACATCTGTTGGCTGATCAGAGTCCTTAAGATGTTAAAGAACAAAACTTCAAGAAGAAACAGCTCTGTAGAAGGAGAGTTTGGCAGGTGTTGTTTTCAAGACCATGAGGGCAGTATCACATTTCCCAGCTCTGCTGCAGGAAGAAAGCAGAGGCTGCACCTCTTTCTTTCCAGGCTGACACAGAAACACTGCAGCGTATGTTTGACAAATTCACCAACAAGGTCTTGATCTTCAAGAAGGAGAACTGCCAGGAGTTGATTCCTATCTCTGAATACAGTGGTGTTGTGGCTCTCTGCAAACTCTTCAATGCCTTGGCCGAGGAAGGGGTAAGGGGGAGGCAAGCCCCCCCCCAGCTGTTCTGGGGTTCTTCTCAGGCTGCCCTGGATTTTAAGTATATGAAACTTGTATATATTCAAATATATATAAGCAGGAAGAACTTGCTGGTGGTGGAACAGACTACCAATAACATGACAAGGTCTCCTTCACTAACGGTCTTAAATGGAGGCTGGATGATTGTCTGTCCAAGATACTCTGGTAAATGAGCTCTAGGATCCCTTCTGACTCAATGATTATCTGAATCCAGGGGGGTCCTACCATGGTGTGTAGTACTGTGGGGAAGTAACCAACAACAGTTTTTCTGGTCTTGTCCTGTCCAAAGGGTTGAGAATGGAACCCTCCTGGTCATTGCCCAGGGACTCTGAGAATAATCAAGAGACACTTTGGGTTCAAACATTTTAAATGAGCATCTTTCTGAGGATGCCCAGTTAAATAGTTCTCAAAGCAGGTCTTAACCCCAAGTGGGAATCACAGTGAGGAAGAGCATACATTTGCCAGCTGATGTGAATTTCCTGCGTGCACAGCCAGCCCCCCATGTCTCCAACAGACCCCTAATGCCATCCATGAAGCCCATCTCTTTCTGCATCACATCCCTTTCTGGGGAGATCCTGATGGCCTTGGAGGCTTAATGAAGAAGTACCTTTTCCCACCAGCTCAGTTCCGTCGATAGTGAGAATTACACCACGCTGGTTGAGATGTATTTCGTCTTCAGCATGATCTGGTCCCTGTGTGCAGCCGTGGATGAGGAAGGCCGGAAGAAAATCGACAACTTCCTTCGGGAAATGGAGGGATCCTTTCCTAATAAGGTCACCCAGATTTGATTTCTTTTCAGAGGACTTCTGAGTTTGGCAGAAAAAAGGAGGCTAAGCAAAGGAATGGTGAGAAGATTCAACTCATGTGGACTTTCTTGCTTGCTCCCTCAGGACACAGTTTATGAGTATTACGTGGACTCCAAGCGGAAGCAATGGGTTGCCTTTGAAGACAACCTTCCAAAGATGTGGAGATATCCCCCCAAGTGAGTAACCATCTGGCGTGTTCATCACAATCTCAAGATCAGGGAAGAAAGGGCTTCAGGGAGAACAGTCTCCATTCCTGAGACTTGGATCTATTCTCTTGGGTGGCTTGAAGGCAAGAAGCTCTGATGGACAGGAGATGGAACTTTCCATGTTGCTCAGGGTGGGAATCGTAGTGGTGGCCCTGCCATAAGTCATGATGGAAATTGCTGAATGGCTTTAGTAGGTGTGCCAGCCTATGGAGGAGGAGGGGGAGATAATGGGGTTCTGGTTAATAGATAATGGGGTTTTGGTTAATAAGTCTTCCAATGGTAGCTCCAGAGAAGAGGATGTTGAATAAGAGAGATTCCTGAGTTGATCCACCAGGCCTCTGATGTCTGCTCATGGGAAAGAAAGTTGGATAAGGTTGTTGTGAATAGTTGTTGTGTGTTTGTTGGGATTCCTCCTCTTATCCCTGGTGCCTAGCAGTGGAGGTGGTGTGGAAGGCTCCGTATCCATCTCCATTGCTGACTGATCCCTCCATCGCCAACTTGGCTTCTCAGGACCTTCTCATTTCCTAGCTCTACACAATCCACTACCGCCGACTCCTGCAGCTGAGCTTGTGGCTGAAGGCAGTGGTTCAGATCCATTTCCCTCCCTCACCCCCTAATCCAATTAAGGGCCTGATATTACCAGAACGTGGTCCCTGAGTGGCCACGGGCAACCGGCTGCCTGCACACAGTGCTGGGTGGAGGGACAAGTCTTCATTAACCATGGCTTCCTTCCAAGCTGTCAGGCTCCAGTGGGGATGACAACTGTGCAAATTGTGTCTTGTGTTGGATGTCTTTATGCATTTAGATAAGGGTTTTCTGCACAGCCGAGACAGCTGCCTTGGAGAGGACCACACTGGGTGGTGCATCTCCCCAGGGAGGCTGGTGGGAAGGATCAAGGGCCAAGCAGGATGCTTCTTCCTCCCATCCTAAACCGAGATCTCCTTTTCTCTCCCAAGCTTCCCCTTCTACAAGATCATGGTTCCCACAGTGGACACCATGCGCTACAACTACCTCGTAAATGCCCTGATTGCCAACCAGCAACCGGTGCTCCTGGCTGGCATAGTGGGCACAGGGAAGACCTCCATTGCCCAGGGGGTGCTGCAAGCCTTGGACAGCATCAAGTGGGCCGTCTTGGTGATCAACATGTCTGCACAGGTAACGACATGCAATGAGGAGCCAATGGGGCCCTTGGCCCAATGGGAACAAGGAGGAGGCCTTGCTGGACCCAAGCCCTCTTGCTCTGGGCTCGTCTCTGGCCTGGTTCGTTGGGTCTCCCCTCCAGTGCCAGGCTTCTGGAGGGCATCCTTCCCTTCCCGCCCTGCAGACCACCTCTAACAACGTCCAGAGCATCATTGAGAGCCGCGTGGAAAAGCGCACCAAGGGCGTCTATGTGCCCATGGGTGGGAAGAGCATGATCACCTTCATGGATGACCTTAACATGCCCGCCAAGGACATGTTTGGCTCCCAGCCCCCTCTGGAGTTGCTCCGCCTCTGGCTGGACTATGGCTTCTGGTACGACCGAGTCAAGCAGACCATCAAATACATCAAGGTGAGAGAGGATGTCCCTTGCAGGAAGTCAGGAAATGGAGGGGGGCATCTCCCCACCTGCGGTGCTTCCATAGATCCCACTGCCCGCCTGCCAGGGCTGATTTTTCAAAGAAATCTCTCCACGCGCATTAAATGCAGTCACGCACTGAATGCATTGTCTCGTTAGACCCGGCCTTGTTTGAAAACTCAGCAGCTGGTAAGCAGAGACATTTGTGCCCAGAATAATTGTCGTGGCTCTCTAAGAGGCTGCTGTGTCTCTGCATTTCAGGAGGGGGGGACAGCAGGAGGGGCAGGCGCGGCAGAGGCCCCTGGGGGCAGGGTGGCACGCGCCCTGGCAGAGATTGTGTTCCTCTTTGTATGCTGCCGGCCTCCTCTTCCGCTGAGTCCCTCTAGATGGTTTAGCGTGGAGGAGACTAAACCCTTTGCAGGCAGAGGGAGGGCTTGGGGGACCGAGTAGGGGTCCTTTTTTCCTCCCTGGTTTTGATCCAGGCAGGCGTCTTGTCTCCCCCCAGGACATGTTCCTGATGGCAGCCATGGGGCCCGCCGGAGGAGGCCGCACCATCATTTCCAGCCGCCTGCAGAGCCGTTTCAATCTCATCAACATGACCTTTCCCACAGTAAGGGCTCCTTGGCATGCAGAGTGTGCCAAGCCGGCGAGGGCTCCGAGCCAGGGGAACAAATGAGAGAGGCTCCCCGGCCTCTCCTGGCCCTGTCCTGGGGGACAGTGGGGGGCCACCAGCTCCTGTAGAAGTGGCCCACCCAGTTAATCTCACTGGCCTTTGGGCTTCCCTGGGTAGTCAGCCCACCTTCTCTTCCTCGGAGTGAGAATGGTGATGATGGGGCCTGGCATTGAAATGAAAGGCAGGGTGGGGAGGTTTGGGCTGGCACTGCTGGAATGGGACCCTGGGGCCCGAGGCAGGATGTCCACCATGTCCTTTTGGGTTGCTGCTACTCCCTTTGGAACAGTGTTTCTCAACCGTGGCTGCTTTAAGACCTGTGGATGTCATCTCCCAGAATTCCATGGCTGGCTGTGGTATTCTGGGGGTTGGAGTCCACACGTCTGAAAGTGGCCAAGGTTGAGAAATAGTTCTTTGGAGTATCTCTCTTGTTCGTGATTTGATCCAAGTTTCCAGTGGGGCCCTTTGAGCATTGGCTTTAATTCATATTTTAGGCCAGTTGTTTTCAAGAGGCCTCCTCCCCAAAATGCTGGAACCCCCTGAAAATCATTGGGCTTCCAAGCACAATGTCCAGGTTCCCAGCCGGCTTGAGGACCAGCCTATGGGTTAGGCAGATGAGTGTCTGCAGGAAAGCCAGTTCATACAACCCTTGAAGACTAAGAATCCAGCTGGCAGAGGACTTCCAGAAAAACATTCCTTCTTCTTTGGCCTCCCTTGGAGGTTTAAGCTTGGGTGAGATCAACCCATGTGGCATGTAGAGGTGGCTGTCCTGTCTCCTGCGTGCCCTTCCCGATTTTGTCTGTGTGGACAGGATTCCCAAATCCGGCGCATCTTTGGCACCATGATCAACCAGAAGTTGCAGAATTTTGAGGAAGGGGTGAAGCCCCTCGGGAACATCATCACAGAGGCCACAGTGGAGCTTTACAACAATGTGGTCCAGCGATTCTTGCCCACTCCGGCCAAGATCCACTATCTCTTCAACCTCCGGGACATTTCCAAGGTAGAAGAAAGGAATGAATCATGGTTGCCCCTTCCTCCTTCCCAGCTAACTGAGGCTTGGGATTCGAGTGCTGCCATTGTGGCTCTGTTCTCAGGAATCACATCTCCCTTGGCAGAGAGAGGGGGGAGCAGGTGCTGTCTCATTGAAGCAATGCCAGCCTGCTGCTCCCGCACAGATTGCAAGCTCATTCTGCCTTGGGCAAGGTAGCAAATCCTGCTTAGCTTCCCACAGAATGAATTAGGGAAGGTTTTCTCTTTCCTGTTGGATGGAGGTATATTCATATACCGTGGACCTGTCCTCTCAACAAATCCCAATGAATTTCTTCCCCTTCTTCCCTTCTTGTCACCGGGGAGGTTCTGTTATGGGCCTGACATACCCACCCTTTGTGACCGTCCTCCCAAGACAGAGGAGGGAAGTCCCAGAGCCCTCACAGGTCTCTTATCGCAAGCCAGAACGGCAGAGCCAAGACAGACGTGTCTAAGGGTTAATGTTTTCCTACGCCTCCTCCATGGATGCCCAGAGGCTGTGAGCATTAGGATTCCAGGCAAGGCAGAGATGCAGAGCGCACATCAAATGGGTACTGCAGCTTTGGAAACATCAAATGCTGCTGAATGTTTGTCCCAATCTAAGCCCTGCAGCTCAGCTCACACACATGAAATGCAGCCAGTCACTCATGAGCTGGGTGGTGGTGCCAATGGCCTCCGTCTCAGATGATCAAGGGGGAGCATGGCAGGGCCAGAAATCAGGCCCTTTCTCAAAAATGGAAGAGTCCAGGACTCCCTGTGATTTCTTTACTTGTTTGAATGACGACAGGCTTCATTCTTATTCAGTTGTTATTTCATTCTCTTACTAATTTAAAATAGGACAGATCCTAAGCCAGGCCATCCTGTTTAAATCATTGGCTTTGCTAAGTTTTTTCTTCTCTTGTTGATCACTGAAATGACACTGTGAACTGTAGGGAGTTGATACGATGGCAGCCAGATTGGGTAATGGCAAGATCTGCAAAACAGGAAAGGATCTGAATATTTCTACAGGGTGGAAATTACACTGGAAAACCATTTTAATTGAAAAGCTGATGGAAAAAAAAGAAAAAAGGAAAGCAACATCAGGGTAACACAGAATATGATGTTTGCTTCACCTGGTTTAAACTAATTAATTATGCACTGCAGCTATCCAGTTCCAGGTTCCTAGATAATCCAATTAAATAAGGTTATGTGTATTTTGCTTCACTGAACCCTCCACTATATTGTTCCTTGTTAATAAATTTAAAGAAAGAAGAAAAATAGAGGGGAAGGCTAGCCCAGAGAACCTTTCCTGTTGGAGAGGCTTGAAAGAGCTTGGCCTGGCTGGCTTGCAAAGCATCTTGACGGACTTTCTCTTCAGGATCAGTTGCTCCCAACCAAGGATCACTTCATCAGGAGCAGAAAAGGTCTCTCCACCTATAGTAGCAGCACCCCAGACTTGGTTGGAGGGCAGAGGTGGTCACTTCCCCCCCCCACTGCATCTGGCAAGAGGAGAGGTCCTATGTTCAGGATTCTGCAGTTATCCTGGGTCTAAAAGATGGTCTGTTGGGTGTTCTTGCTCAGATCTTCCAAGGCATGTTGAGGGCTCACAAGGACTTCCACGATACCAAAGCCAGCTTGACTCGTCTGTGGGTTCACGAATGCTTCAGGTAGAGCCTCTTGTCTTCCTCTGGTTTCCTGGCTGGGAGGTTCCTTCTTTCAGTGGGGAAAAAGGGCAGCTCGTAAGGGGCATGCACAAAAACCCTCAAGCCCAACCTCCCCTTCTGGATGGGAAGTGCCAGAGGGACCCTCCTGTATTGGAGATGGCATTGTAAGAAGCTGCTTGGGGATGCCTTCTTGCAGCTGCCAGAAGGGGGTGCCAGAGGCAGCTGTGGCCAGAGGTCCCACTGAAGCCTTTGGCCACCTGCAGGGAAAAAAGTAATAATACAGGCTGGATATAAATAAATATAAATATACAAATGAAAGACCCTTTGGGCTTCCTCTGGGGCTGATGGTCCTGGGGCCGTGGCATCCTCCTCCTTAGAGTCTTCTCTGACCGGCTGGTGGACAGCACCGACATGGAGACCTTTGTGGCCCTCCTGAGCGAAAAGCTGGGGACCTCCTTTGACCTGACCTTTCACCACCTTTGCCCCAACAAGCGCTCGCCCATCTTTGGTAGGTGCCAACTCGTCTTGAGCACCCATGCGTGGGAGGAGAATCATTTTGAAATGAAACTGTCCATGGGCAGGGGGTTGGATTAGAAGACCCCCAAGGTCCCTTCCGGTCCTAGGGAGGCCATGATTCTATATTTGGCTAATACAGGAGCCCCTGATTCCCTTGGGTGGCAGCAAGGCTGGCTTGGGAAGAAGGTTGATCTGGCATGGAGCCTTTCCAACAAGCAGCCCTGGGGCTGCAACAGAAGCCCAGGAGAGCAGCTGCTTCTAAGATTACCCCGTTGCGTAGTTTTTATAAGCCTTTGTGGTTTTTAAATTTCATAAGATTAGTCTGATTGACCAGTGACATTTGCGAGTTCATCAAAATGTCCTGAATTGATTAGTCCATTCACTACATGAGGTGAGGTGCCCTGCGTGCGTTAGTCTTGGGTGAGTAACTAACAGATGGAAAGAGGACCAAATAATAAATTAAGGCAATAATCCTTATCATCCACACAGTGTCCCCTGAGCATTATTATCAAATGCACTCGAGTGTTTGGGCTTTCAGCGTTGTGTCCTGGAGGAGTTAATAAAAGAGAATTAATGCTCTGAGCACCAGGAAGCTGGAAAGTTGGTCTAGGAGTCCATGGGGCCAAATCGTGATTTTGCCTCCCCCCAAGAATGGTGCCATTTTCTTCTTCAGGGGACTTCATGCGCAACGTGTATGAAGATATGATGGACATGGCTGTCCTGAAGGCCGAGATGGAACGGGCACTGAGTGACTACAATCGTATGCCAGGGGTCGTGCCAATGAGACTGGTGCTTTTCCGAGATGCAATTGAGCACAGTGAGTGAGGCAGCTTGAGGGGCACGCTGGGATCTTAACTTCCTCTTTGCAGGGGTCTCCAAATTTGGATGCTGGTGGTGGTGGAGGGGAGCATGGACTTCTGGGCTTCATCTAGCCTGTGATTTGGGGCTCAGGTCTGGTCCAACGTGGCTTGTCCACTCGGCCTGTCCACGGCTGCGTTCTCCTTTTCTGCAGTAACCCGTATTGTCCGGGTGATCAGCCAGCCCCGAGGGAACATGCTGTTGGTGGGCATCGGAGGAAGTGGGCGCCAGAGCCTTGCACGCTTGGCCTCCTCCATCTGCGAATACTACATTTTCCAGATTGAGGTTTCCAGGCAGTACCGTAAACAGGAGTTCCGAGAAGGTGAGTGTGTTCCTCATCTTGTTTCACACCAAGAACAAGGGTTGCACGTTCACCCCAAGCGGCCCCATGGCCTTGCTGATCCACGGCCCTCAAGAGGTGCCCTTTCCCCATAGACATCAAGAAGCTGTACCGCCAGGCCGGGGTCGATTTGAAGCCCACCACGTTCCTCTTTGTGGATATTCAGATAGCAGACGAATGCTTCTTGGAAGACATCAACAACATCCTCAGCTCTGGGGAAGTGCCCAACCTCTACAAATCAGATGAATTTGAGGAGGTATGTGACAAGGGATGAGCACTGGAAGCAGATACAACAACATCCCCAAGCCATTATTGTCTTCTTTTGTTTTTTTGTTTTTTGGGGGGGGTTGTTTTTTTTTTCTTTTTGGCTTGGTGGATGTTCTGAACAGCTGAGTACACCTTCTCCAACAACATGCAACAGTGCTCTTCTGGCTCAGGGGTTACCCCAAGCTCCAGATGCTAGCCAGTCTCCCAGAGCTTGGGAGATGGGACTAAAACTGCTCAGGAACAACACAGAGCTGGACATATTCCAGCCACGCAGGGAAAGAAGTTGATGTTCCCTTGCTGAAAGACCCTATGACTTCCAAGAAGTGCTGCTCCATCAGCTGGGGCTTCCTCTTCCCACTCTGGCTGGCACTAAGAGACCTCTGCTGCAATCACACATCGACAGCAACAGGGCTCCCTCAGTCCTACCCACAAAGGAGGCTTCAGTGCCCTGGAGCTTCTGCTGTGGCCTGCTGAGCATCTCCAAAGCAGGTGATGCCTGGCAGCATCTAGCATTCCTTGGCCGTCAGCTCATTGTGTGTCTCTCCAGCCTTCAGCCTCGGCCCTTCTTCTCCCCAGATCCAAACCCTCATCGTCGATGCGGCCCGGGCTGAGGGCATCCAGGAGAGTCAGGACAGCCTCTTTGCCTATCTGATTGAAAGGGTCCGGAACAATTTGCACGTGGTGCTGTGCCTGAGCCCTGTGGGGGACCCATTCAGGTGAGGCTGTCTAGACAAGGCGGGCAGAAGCTTTGCTTGGAGCAACAGCGACCTCCAGTGGCTGAAGAGCCGCAGGACTGGGATCGGTTTAGAGGCTGGGGCAGACCCCTAGCCAAGCATGGAGGAAAGTCCCAAGAGCCTCGCCTCTCATCAAAAGATCAGTGAACCCTGGAGCATTATTCCCAAATAGCTGGGGCTGGATCCATAACAGCGGGGGAGGAGGTTGAAATGTTTAGAGGAATTGGGCACCATTAACTTTCAAAGACAAAGTCCCCCCCATTGCCCACTGTAGAAAGCATTGGGTGATTCTTGGGTCCACCCTGGGGGTTTCTGGGGCCATAGAAGGAGCGCTGGGTGGGAAACTTAAGGACTGCTGGTGGCCTCCTGCTTTGCCCCAGGAACCGGATCCGCCAGTACCCGGCTTTGGTGAACTGCACCACCATCGATTGGTTCTCGGAGTGGCCCAAGGAGGCGCTGCTGGAGGTGGCGGAGAAGTACCTGGAGGGCGTGGATCTGGGCATCGTGGAAAAGGGGAGCCTCGACACGGTAAGAGCCCATGGTCCTCCAAATGGGAATCCTGGAAACCTACCAGGGACTGATGCTTCCCACTTCTTCTTCTGCCTAGATGCAAAAGCGGGTGGCTAAAATCTTTGTCACTATGCACGGGTCGGTGGCCAGATACTCTCAGAAGATGATGTTGGAGCTCCGGCGCCATAACTATGTCACACCCACCAACTACCTGGAGCTGGTGTCTGGCTACAAGAAGTAAGGGGGTCTTTGGGCTTGCAGTGGGAAGCAGGCAGGTGGGATGGTAGAAAACACCACCTCCCAGGAGAAGAATCCTGGTTTGGGGACAGGAGAGTCAAAAGGCTGAGTCCAGCCCTGCAAGTGACTCAGTTCTCAAACAGTGGTCACCGCAGCAGGAGTCTTCTCTTGCCACCCCCTTTGCAGGCTCCTGGCTGAGAAGCGGAAGGAGCTTTCTGATCAAGCAAACAAGCTTCGCAATGGGCTCTTCAAAATTGATGAGACCCGTGAGAAAGTGGAGGTGATGACCCTGGAGCTGGAGGAAGCCAGGAAGAAGGTGGCTGAGTTCCAGAAGCAATGTGAGGAGTACCTGGTGATTATTGTCCAGCAGAAACGAGAGGCCGATGAGCAACAGAAGGTGGGTCTCCAAGGCTGGCACCCATTTCCCTGCTGAGCCAGGGATGGGCATTGCCCACCCTCCAAACTGCCTCCTCTTCGTCTCTCCGTAGACAGTGACAGCCAACAGTGAGAAGATCGCAGCTGAGGAGATCAAGTGCAAAGCTTTGGCTGACAATGCCCAGAAGGACTTGGAAGAGGCCTTGCCTGCCTTGGAGGAGGCCATGAAGGTAAGTGAGAAGAGGAGACCTCCATCTGCTGGGCTACCGTGCAAGCTTGGCACTGCTAATATGCACCATGGAGGAGAAGCTGGAGAGGGGTTCTGGAGTATGCTTGACCTCAAGGGGGTCCCTGTGCTCTCTGCCTTCTCAGGCCTTGGAGTCCCTCAACAAGAAGGACTTGACAGAGATCAAGTCCTATGGCCGGCCACCTACGCTGGTGGAGACCGTGATGCAGGCAGTCATGATCCTGCGTGGCAATGAGCCCACCTGGGCAGAAGCCAAGAAGCAACTAGGTAAGAGGTGCTGAGGAACCCTTAATGACCACCAATTGCCTGATTCTGGGTGAAGCGCCTAGTTTTCCTTAGGATGAATCCCCATCACCTTTGAGGCTGCGTGTGAATGATTTGTACTCTGGGCCTCTCTGATCCCATCTGGCTTCTCCAGGTGAGCCCAACTTCATCAAGCAGCTGGTGTACTTTGACAAGGACAACATCTCCGACAAGGTGCTCAAGAAGATCAGTGCTTACTGCTCCCAGCCAGACTTCCAGCCGGACATCATCGGGCGGGTCTCAGTGGCCGCCAAGTCTCTATGCATGTGGGTGCGAGCCATGGAGGTGAGATCTGGGGTTGAGCTTTGGATGGTTGGTTTCCCTTGGTCTTCACCAGCGGCTGGCTAAGTTCTCCTCTTCCCAGATGTATGGACGCATTTTCCGTGTGGTGGAGCCCAAACGTGCTCGTATGAACGCTGCCTTGGCCCAGCTGGCAGAGAAGCAGGCTGCCCAAGCTGAAGCCCAGGAGCGGCTCCGAGAGGTTGGTTCCATTGAGCAGAAGATCTAGGATAGTGTTCTCAACTTGGCTACTTTAAGACATGTGGACTTCAACTCCCAGAACTCCCTCTACTGGCTGGGGAGTTCTGGGAGTTGAAGTCCATGTGTCTTAAAGTGGCCAAGGTTGAGGAACACTGAGCCAGGAGACAAATTGGCTATGGGAATGATGGGAATCCCTGGAGGCCCTCTCATCTTGAAAGGAAGGGAAGGGAAATACATCTGTGTAAACCCAGGTTGGTCATTCTCCAGGGAATTGGAGGCCCATATTCCATTAACTCTCATCCTTCCTCTAGGTTGCAGAGAAACTGGAGATGCTCAAAAAGGAGTATGAAGAGAAGCTAGCGCAGAAGGAAGAACTGCGCAAGAGGTCCGAGGAGATGGAGATCAAGCTGGACCGGGCTGACAAGCTGGTCTCTGGCCTAGCTGGAGAGAAAATCCGGTGGGAGGAAACAGTCAAGGTAGGCCTTGACCCGCAGCTCCAAGCTTTTCTCCTGTTCTCTTGGAAGGTCCCTATACTTCAAAAATAGGGATGGACCCGTTGGGTGTTCAGTACCCCCTGAAGAGTCCTGGGCCAGCCAGGGTGAAGTCTGAGGGGGTGGAGGCAGGAGATGAATTGAGGTCTTGGTGGGACCTTTCCTGCAGGGCCTTGAAGAAGACCTGGGCTACCTGGTGGGTGACTGCCTGCTTGCCTCAGCTTTTCTGTCCTATATGGGTCCCTTCCTCTCCAATTACCGCGATGAGATGGTCTCCCACATCTGGATGAAGCAAGTGAGTGCCAGGGGGACTTTCATCTCTTCTCCCGATTGGCAGCCAGATCCAGAGTTGGCCTTCCCAGGAGAAGCTCCTCCTGGGTGTTTGGGCCTTGCTGATCACATCTGCCTTGTCCCCCTCCTTAACCAGGGACTTGTGTTGGTGAGGAAGGACAGAAAAGGCCTCCCTTGTGTGATGCACCGCGCAGGGATTGATCTGGGAGGGGTCCAGGTGGTCAAGGAAGACATTGCCTGTGATTCCAAGATGGTTGGGCCCTGCCATGTTCCGGTGCTGAGGACAAGTGGGCTGGGCCTCTTGGATTCCTCGCAGCTTTGCCCTTGCAGATTCGGGAGCTCCACGTGCCCTGCTCGCCGTACTTCACGTGTGAAAGCTTCCTTTCCAATCCAACCATTGTGCGCAACTGGAACATCCAGGGACTGCCGTCCGATGACTTCTCCACGGAAAATGGGATTATTGTGACACGAGGCAACCGGTGAGGCTCAGTTCCCTCTCGACCTATCTCTTGAGGTGTTGAGGGGCCCAGAGAGTCCAACAGGAGCCCTGAGAAGGTTTCCTGAAGAAAGGGAGATTCCAACATGCCCTCTGACTTTTGGGTTTCCTTAGGTGGCCTCTGATGATCGACCCTCAGTGCCAGGCCACCAAGTGGATCAAGAACATGGAAATCAAGAAAGTAAGGAGCCACATCTGAACCCCAAGCAGAGCTCCCTCCTGGGGCCAGCTCCTTCCTCCCTCCCTCCCTCTTTTCTATCTTCTTTCCTCCCTCCCTCCCTCTGGAGGAAGGGCTGTGCCAGTGCTCCCTGCCAGTTGGATGCCCTGCATGGGTCACTGGATTTTCTTCTTCACTCACTCGCACTTGGGGAGACAGTGAGTGATGGTGGCTCAATAGCATGAAACCTTCCTTTCCTCTTGGACCAGGGCCTGAAGATCATTGACCTGCAGATGCCCGACTATATGCGCATCCTGGAAATGGCTGTCCAGTTTGGCTCTCCGGTGCTGCTGCAAAACGTGCAGGAGGAGCTGGACCCCACCCTGGCCCCCATCCTGAATAAGTCGGTCACCAAAGTGGGTGAGTGCCGGGCTGCTATGTGGAGCTGGGCCTGGGGTTCCCTATTGGACCTAGCGTGGAGTACTCCCCAACCGGCCCCTCACTCATCCCATACGTGGCAGGTGGACGCTTGCTGATCAGGCTGGGGGACAAGGAGGTGGAATACCACCCAGAGTTCCGCTTCTACCTCACCACAAAGCTATCCAACCCTCACTACACGCCAGAGACTTCCTCGCAGACCACCATTGTCAATTTTGCTGTCAAGGAGCAGGTAGACGCTTTGCCCAGATCTTACTATTTTTCTGGCTCTGGGGTGCAAGTGGGGGAGATGGGTGATAGACCCAATGGGTTTATCCTTTCAGGGCCTGGAGGCCCAACTGCTGGGCATCGTGGTCCGGAGGGAACGGCCGGAGCTGGAGGAACAGAAAGACTCGCTGGTGCTCAACATCGCAGCTGGCAAGAGGAAACTGAAAGAGCTGGAGGACGAGATCCTCAGGTGGGCTCCTGACTTCTAGAGAGCTTTGTGGTGTTGCATGAACGACGCCTCGAAATATCTGAAACTGCAGCAAAATTTAAAAAGGAGTAGCTTTTAACGGTCAGCCCGGGGTTGCCGTGACCTTTAGATGGAGCCGCTGGGGTTCCCTTGGCGGAGGGAAGCACATGATCCATGCTCTGTGAGATGGCATGGGGCTCCAGGGGGGCGCTCATGATCAGCATGGAGGTGGCTAATTGATCCCTAGCCATCCTCACCCCCCTTTTTATATTCTAAATCTTTTGCCTACCCCGCTAGTTTACCGGGTTTTTATTTTGTTTTAATGTTTTTTCTTTTTTAATTTCTATTTTAATTGTTTTTAACATATTGTTTTTTACTGTTGTTAGCCGCTGAGAGTCTTTGGATTTCAGCGGCATATAAATTTAATGAATGAATAAATAAATCCATGCGCTGCTCAGCCCTCTGGCCTCCTCCCCTCAGGCTGCTGAACGAAGCCACGGGCTCCCTCCTGGATGATGTGCAGCTGGTGAACACCTTGCACACCTCCAAGCTCACGGCCACGGAAGTCACGGAGCAGCTGGAAATCAGCGAGATGACTGAGATCAAGATTGACACAGCTCGCGAGGCGAGTATCCGTGTTGCTGGTGTTCCTCTGGCAGAGTTTTCCACCTCGGGCACTTTCAGATGGGTGGACTTCAACTCCTGTGCTGGCTGGGGAATTCTCGGAGTTGGTCCACCCATCTGAAAGTGCCCGAGGTTGGAAAACCCTGCTCTACAGGGTCCTCTTTGGCAGAAGAGAGGAGGAGGAGGAGCAGGTGTGAAAGCCAGTGTGGCCGACATGAGAGATGAGGAGGGGTCTCCCTGCTGCCACCCATTGGCTGTTCTCTCACTGACCTGCTGTGCTGCTCCTGTAGGCCTATCGGCCTTGTGCTCAGAGAGCGTCCATCCTCTTCTTCGTCCTCAACGACATGGGGCGGATCGATCCCATGTACCAGTTCTCCCTGGACGCCTACATTGATCTCTTCAACCTCAGCATCAGCAAGAGCCATCGGAGCCAGAAGCTGGACGAACGAATCCGCCACCTCAACGAATACCACACCTACGCCGTCTACAGGTGAGCTCCCCCTTCTGCCGCCCCTAGGCTATGGGCAGAGGAAGGGGGAGCACTGCAAACCAGAAGACCCCAGCCACTTTTCCACTCTTCCTGGGGAAAATGGCGGAAGGAGTTGTAATGGCAGGCACGTGATCTGGATCCGCCCTCCCTGGACAGGCAGTCCTCGAGTTACAACCATAATGGAGCCTAGCCACTATAGTTGTAACAGTCCTCAAAGGGTAATTTCGGTAAAATGTTTCGATGGAAAACCCTGGCTCCCTGCTTCCCTTTCCTTGAAATTAGGGGAAGATCAGCCACCTTCTGCTCCCACAAACCAAGGAAATTCAGTCGGGGTGCAGGGAGGCCTGAGTTGTCCTCATCAATGAGATGAGATGTCCTCATCAAGGTCTCTCCTTGCCCGGTTTCTTTGCTCAGGTACACCTGCCGGGGTCTCTTTGAGCGACACAAGCTGCTCTTCAGCTTCCAGATGTGCGCCAAGATCTTGGAAGTCTCTGGCACCCTTAAGATGGACGAATACAACTTCTTCCTGCGTGGGGGAGTGGTTAGTGCTAGAAGAGGGCTTGGGGGCGGTCCTGGGTTTGGGGGGCCACGGATCCTCCTGCCGCATGCAGAGGAAGGGCCAGGAGTGGCAGAGTATTGGTGGGGAGGGGTTACCTGACCTTGTTTAAGTGGCAGAGGTTTTCCTCCTATTCTATGGATTTGGCTTGGCAAGGCACCTCCCACATGCCTCTTCCAGCCTTTGAGCTGCAGAACCATGCTTACACCCGATGTGCAGCGAAAGAGGCATTATCCCTTATTGGCTGCTTCCCTTCCACTGCCCAGGGCTTGGATGCCTCTGTGAGACCGATCAGGTGCTGCCTCTGGGCTTCCACCTTGGGCTCAGTTGCTGCGTCCAGAGTAAACTTTCTGCCCAGGAATACAAGAACTGGGAGATGTTCCCAGGGTGGTCAGGCTTCAGAGTGTGCCCAGATGCTCCTCACTCAGCTGCTGCTTCGTGTGAAGACAACCTCTTCCTGGAGGAACCTTTTCCTCCCTTGCGTTGCATTGCATTTCTCAGTTTCACTTCACCCAGAGGAGGAGCCCTTGCCCCAGAGATGCCATTCCCCTGTTTGGCAGGTGCTGGACCGGGAAGGGCAGATGGACAACCCTTGCACCAGCTGGCTTTCTGATATCTACTGGGACAACATTACCGAGTTGGACAAGCTCACCAACTTCCACGGCATCATGAACTCCTTTGAACAGTATCCCAGGGATTGGAACACTTGGTACACCAGCTCCAAGCCAGAGAAGGCCATGCTGCCAGGTTCGGCACCCTGCTGAACTCTTCCAGAAACTAGTCTATGGTTCCCTTTCCTCTTCTGCAATATGGCTCATTCCCAGGACACACCCAGTTGTGCAAAGCAGGAGCACCAATAGAGGAGACTATTTGTAGCTCAGAGTTGAGATCCTTGGAGCTCTCTGAGCTTTGTGGTTTTCTTGCAGATGTTTTATGACCCATCTAGGGAACATCATCAGTGCTAGAAGGGAAGCAAACCTCACTTCCTTCTAGCACTGATGATGTTTCCTAGTTAGGTCATGAAATATCTGCAAGAAAACCACCAAGCTCAGAAAGCACCATGGACCCCACAAAGAAGGGGTCAGCCTCCTCTCTGTTTGAGCTCAAGTGGGGGAAAAGGGTCCTGCAGTCCATAAGAGGGCCTAGAACTCAGAATTTCTCCAAGATATCCCTCTTTAGCGACCCAAAGATCCCAGAATGCAGAGAGGGGCACCTGGCTGGACTCTCAAAGCCCATCTGGAGGGGCCCCTGGCTCTTTAGTCCAGGCAGACTTCCTCCAGCCCCAACCAGGCCAACCATCTCCTCCTGTCCTGTCCCTTCTCCCCTGTTCTAGGCGAATGGGAAAACTCCTGCAACCAAATGCAGCGTATGCTGGTCGTTCGGTCTCTACGGCCGGATCGGGTGGCTTTTTGCGTCACAGCATTCATTGTTTCCAACCTCGGCTCCCAATTTATTGAGCCCCCAGTGCTGAACATGAAGTCGGTGAGTGAGGGATACCTGTGGTGCCAGGAGGCAAGGCTACTTCTCCAACCCCCTTTAGGCTGGAGAGATGGCCCCCAGTATTCACCCATCATGGCAGAGGGGTCCACCCCTCTTTCACAGCCCACCCTTCTTTCTTCCACCAGGGTTCACTTTGTCCCTCTTGGCAAGGGAGGAGGGCAGCTGTTGTTTTTTTTTCTTCCTGTTTTCTCCTCCTCATCTTTGGTTGCAGGTGGTGGACGACTCCACCACAAAGACGCCCCTGATCTTCGTGCTGTCTCCAGGTGTCGACCCCACCTCCTCCCTGCTTCAGCTGGCAGAGCAGTCAGGCATGGCTCAGCGTTTCCACGCCCTCTCCTTGGGTCAGGGTCAAGCACCTATCGCCACACGGATGATTAAAGATGGGGTTCATCAGGGTGAGCGCCAAGCCCTTGCACCTCCCTCATCAGGAGGGAGACCCCTGTTTTCATCACCCTTGAGCCACAGAGCTTTGATGAGTTTTCTCAGGACATCATCCCTGCAGGTAACTGGGTCTTCCTGGCCAACTGCCACCTGTCTCTGTCCTGGATGCCTCAGCTGGACAAGCTGGTGGAACAGCTGCAGATTGAAGAGCCGCATCCCTCCTTCCGCCTATGGCTCAGCTCCAGCCCCCACCCCGACTTCCCTATCTCCATCCTGCAGGCCGGCATCAAGATGACAACGGAGCCCCCCACAGTAAGAGTGGAGAGCCAGGCAGAAATCAAGGGACTTGGGAAAGGGCTGAGTCGCTCCCAGAGAAGTTCTCTTTTTCCTGTCTCTCAAGTAACATTTTGTGGGGTTTTTTTCTTCTCTCAGTCCAAGTGGTCAGTTTTCTGCCTTCTTCCTTCTTGGTAGGAAACTTCACATGAGGTCAATTTTCTGTGGAGCAGAGGATGAAGGTTTTCTTCTCTGCACAAACATACAACCTGAGAAAGGTTCAATGGGAGGTTTGCAGGGGCTGTCTTAGGACTTCTGCAAGGCCCTGAAGCATTGATAGGTCGAGGGGGCTGGTCACACTTTCTCCGCTATCCTCCAGCACTGCAGTAACTGTTCTGCAGGGCTGGAGAGCCAAGACCAACAGGTCTTTCTCCAGAAGAATGACCACCCGTTGTCCATCCAAAGATCTGCTGCTTGAAGAACTTAGAAAGTTGGGCCTGGATCTTGCCAGCTCTCCCAGACCGGCTTTCCTGACTTGTCCCCCGCAGGGCTTGAAGGCCAACATGAAGCGCTTGTACCAGCTCATCACGGATGCCCAGTTCAACCGCTGCACAAAGCCAAGCAAGTACAAGAAGCTGCTGTTCGCCCTCTGCTTCTTCCACAGCATCCTCCTGGAACGCAAGAAGTTTCTACAGCTGGGCTGGAACATCATCTACGGCTTCAATGACTCTGATTTTGAGGTGGGGCCCCCAAGAGGTGGGAGGAAGGTCTCAGTGCCCTGCTCTGGCTTGGTGGCCTTTGCTCTGGGCTCTTTGCTGGGCCATATACATGTTTACCATGTGGGTGATCAAGAGAGATGAGGGGCTGGGCTGGCAGCAGAGAGATGGATTCTGGGTGTTCAGCTTGGCATAGCCTGTAAGTTGCATTTGGAGGAAGAAGAGCCAAGCAGTTGACCCCCATGGCCCACCTGCCTCCTCCCACTCCTTGAGGTGCTGCAGGTGTGAGGGATGGTGCCCACAGAAGGGGAGCTAGTGTGATGGACTACAATGAAGTGGCATTGTATCCTCCCGGGAAGGAGGCAGCACATTCCAAGGAGGAGTTGAGAGAAGAGGTGACAGAGGAAGAGGGTTAGGACAGCAGCTCTCTAGAACCTCCTAGGGTATACCCGTTGGAGTGAGGGTAGTCAAGGTGTAGTTTGGCAAGATTCTGTCTGTTGGATGTGAGCAAATAAGGAATTGGCTGGATTGTTCTGTCGTTCTTGGATGCATCCTAAAGCAGGCCAGGGCTTCCTTTGCCTTCCCCATCCCCTCCTCTCATCACTCAGCTCCCTTCTTTCCCCCAGGTGTCAGAGAATCTCCTTAGCCTGTACCTGGATGAATATGAGGAGACTCCCTGGGATGCTCTCAAGTATCTGATCGCTGGAGTCAATTACGGAGGCCATGTGACAGATGACTGGGACCGGCGTCTCCTCACCACCTACATCAATGACTACTTCTGTGATCAAAGTGTGGCTACCGCTTTCTACAAGTTGGTACTGGGTGGGGGTGAAGCTGGGGAAAAATGACACGTGTTGGTGGGACTGGGTGCGAGAGAGAAGCAGGAAGAAACTTTACCTGGGAAAGGATCCCAAACCAGGACTGCTTGATCTATGACACTTGCAGTCATGCCCAATGCAGAGTCTCACCTATCAGCACTTCTCTATTTTCTAACAATTAACTAAGTTGTTCTTGTTTTCAATGGAAACTTGAGTAGCCAGATGTCCAGCAAGCTGAATCCAGAGCACCTTTCCTGCTTTGGATGCGAATGTCACATGCTTCTCATGAGCTATCACTCCCCTTGGCTCTCTCTCTGCAGACTGACCGTGTTAGACACCTACTATATCCCTAAGGATGGCAACCTGTCCTCTTACAAGGAGTACATCAGCCTGCTGCCAGGCATGGATCCCCCAGAGGCCTTTGGCCAGCACCCCAATGCTGATGTGGCCTCACAGATCACAGAAGCTCGGACACTATTTGAAACTCTGCTCTCTCTCCAGCCACAAACTACGCCCACTGGTGTAGCTGGGCAGAGCCGCGAGGACAAGGTACCAGCCTCTTCCTGAAGTCAGCTTGGCCCTGTCTGAGCTGGTTTGGACCAGATACAGACTTCTAAATCCAGCCTTCTTTGTTCTGACTTTCATGATGACCCTGGTGCTCATTCCTAGCAAGAGAAATTCCTTCAGCTGGAAAGCTCCAACTTCTGGCTCTGGGCATAATGACTGCTGATCTCACACACACTCAGATGCTCTTCTGAGACTCACAACAGCAGCTGGAGCTGAAAGATGCTGTTAGTAATGTGTGTACTCATGGCAGAGCCTTCCTGTTTGCCTGTTGCAGCAGACTTCCCTGTGACTTGCACAAGGGATCCTTGGGAGCATATAGCCAACCCCTGCTTAGTGTGGTCACTCAAGAGCCAGCAGATGACCATCCACCTGGAGTACATCTTTAAATCATTATGCCTCTGTTTAACTCTCCCTTGTGAGCTGACAAAGTGCTTTCCTGTGGAAGGTCTCTCTTCACTTATACTCTCATCCCTATGCTCTCACCCCAATGCAGGTGCTGGAGCTCTCATCCGACGTGCTCAGCAAGATCCCGGAGGAGATCGATTACGAGGGCACCTGCAAGGTGCTGTCCACAGATCCCTCCCCTCTCAATGTGGTCTTGCTGCAAGAGATCCAGCGCTACAATGCCTTGCTGCAGATCATCAGGTAAATGGGGCACTTCCACTCCCTCCCTCTTGTGTGGGGTGGTGAGGTTCTGGTTTTCCAGTTAGCAAGCCCACCACAGAGCATCCCATGGGTCAAAACTTCAGAGTCTTTCCCTTATTATTCATCCCACTAGAGAGAATTGGAAATTTTTCCCTTATTCATCCTTCCAAAGAGAATTGGAAATTGGCGGCAGGGGTCCTGAAGTGAGAATGAATGGCCTGTTTCAACTTGGAGGATGGATTATTTGGGTATAGTGTCCCAATGCTCTTAAGCACTTAGAACTGTACTTCTCAACCCTGGCAGCTTTAAGATGTGTGGACTTCAATTCCCACATGCGGGCTGGGGAATCCTGGGAGTTGAAGTCCACACACCTTAAAGCTGCCAGGGTTGAGAAACAGTGACATAGAACAATTCCTAATCAATGACTGTGATTTTAAAATGAAATTTTAATTTAAACATAATCAAATTTAATGAAAAAGCATGCTTGGAATGATGAATCGGAAGTGGTTGTGGATGGCAAAAAATGCAGAGGGAAAAAAGTAGCTGCAAAGAAATTTGAAAATTTCTCTAAAGAGCAATAATGCAGAGAGAATTGTGAAGAGGAATCTCCAGCAGAGCGAATGGAATCAAAACAAAAAGTGGCGTAATGAAACTGAAGGGAGGGAATGACGAGAAGCATATTTTAGGGAACAGTTGTACTGCATCGCAGTGGAACTGAAGTGAATGTGCTTAATATTGGTGCTCAACAAACAGATGAACAAGAAATACTAAATGCTGTGGGAAGGTTGAAAGGCCCGTGGTGAATGGGAGAAAGGTTAAAATATGTGTGGATGATGAAGCAAAAAAGCTGAGGATGAGAAAGGCAAACAAGATGGCGACGGCTGCAAAAATGAGGATGAGAGATACCGCGCAATGGCTTGAAAGAGATGGTTGCAGAGAATGTTCCTCCTCCTCCTCTGGGGAGCACGATCCTCAGCCTGCTTGCTCCCCAAGGCCTAAGCTCCCCCCACTCTGATGCCTGCTTGTCCCCCTTGCAGCTCATCACTGGTGGAACTGGAGAAAGGCATTCAGGGCCTGGTGGTCATGTCAACAGACCTGGAAGAGATTTTCAATTGCATCTTTGATGCCCGTGTGCCCCCCATGTGGGAAAGGGTAAGGGGCTTCTTGCTCATCAGGAAAGCTTCCTTCTCTTTTCTCCTTTAGGCTCCTTTTGGTTGTGGGGGGCAGGAGGAGGTAACATTCCCCAGGGCTTTGGAGGCAGGGAGACCCTGGTCGCTGCAAAGCCTTTGCAGAAGGAAGCGCCCCCACGCCAGGAAGGACATACACTGGAGCCCACCGCCTCCAGAGTGGCACCCCCATCCAGAGCAGAGCAACTGCTTAGGGGTTGGCACCTTTTCAGTTCCTACCCTCCCTCCCTCCCACACAGGCCTACTCTTCCCAGAAGCCCCTGGCTGCCTGGACCCGGGACCTGGGCCAGCGCGTGGATCAGTTTGCCCGCTGGGCGAATACAGCTCACCCGCCCGTCCTCTTCTGGTTGTCAGGGTTCACTTTCCCCACCGGCTTCCTGACGGCGGTGTTGCAGGCAGCTGCGCGCCAGAACAATGTACAAAGGGCTGAGGGGCGAGGTGGGGGGCAGGATGGGAAGGCTGGGTGCGGCACCCATCCTGGGTGGCCTGACGCCCGCATTTTGCAGATCTCCGTGGACACCCTCTCCTGGGAGTTCATCGTCTCCACGGTGGATGACAACAACCTGGTGTACCCCCCCAAGGTACCTATCTCCCCGTCCCCTCCCCTCTTCCCACAGTAAGCATCTTCTCTTCCCCCCAGGAAAGCACCCCCTCCCCAGGTAAGCACCCCCTCCCTTCCGCCAAGATAAATGCCCTTCTCAAGTAAGCACC